>JAVQJD010032614.1:0-41074 GCA_036023655.1 Nannoperca australis | reverse complement strand
GTGTGTGTGTGTGTGTGTGTGTGTGTGTGTGTGTGTGTGTGTGTGTGTGTGTGTGTGTGTGTGTGTGTGTGTGTGTGTGTGTGTGTGTGTTAGTGATAACTAGCTGAACAAAGCTAGGATTTCAAGGCTTCTGGTGCTGTTAGCCTTGGGGACTGCCGAGGCCAGCTGGTCTCGCTCCGGTCAACAGCTCTCTGTTTAGGTTCCTCACTTTCTCTCTCTGGGCCATTTATCAGAAAGACAGAAGGAACAGAAGGCTTCAACCACACACAAACACACACACACACACACAATACCTCACTTTCTGCAAGAAGTTAAAAATCCAAACATTTTCAGAAGGAAAACAGAAAGAAGTGGTACAGGATATCTAGTTACAGGTGAGTAATATATAGGAGGTAGTATGGGATTAGTACGAGAGGCAGTTAGGGGGTCAAACACAGTGCAACAGACTGTGGATGATAAACCCACACACACCTACACACACACACACACACACACACACACACACACACACACACACAAAGAGCAGTCATTCTGTCTCTACAAAAAAAAGTAAGGTAGGATTTGATTTGGTTTGATGACAGTTTGGTTATGACCAGTAATGGGAGTAAGGCTTCACTTTGATTTATGTGCTTACATAGCCTAAAACGCACAAAGTCAAGAGCCATCCTCCCAAGTTCAACTTCAAACCCAATCTCTTGCTACTGTGATTTATCCTTGTGGCCATCTCGGTGTGAATATTGCTACAAAGCCATGCTGTGAGGCAGTGTCTTATTAGCGTCAACGCTGTAGAGAATGTATAAAGATGTTTTTGCAGACACACTTAGTAAGGATGCCACGGCAAGCACAGACAGTGTGTTTGCAGTTTAGAGAATTTCTGGAGAATTCCTCTGTGACAGCAAATATATCTTTCATGTGCACTTTCTGGCAATGTGAAGTGTGTTTCACAACATGATGACAACGTAAAGTTTTTACAGTTACATTATGGAGAACTGTTCATAGTGTTCTATCTTAGGGCAACTATGAGCATGATTTCATTTACTGAGAGCGATGTTTACACAGGCTCCAACTTTCTTGCATTACTGCCTTAATTGCTTGATAATTGGATTACTGGTGTGGATATGTAGCCAACACACACACACACACACACACACACACACACACACACACACACAAGCCCCCTGCACTGGGTAATTTTCACAGCTGCACAGAGGGAGGAAGAGAGGGAAGGAGAAACAGATGAATGGATGGACGGGAATAGAGGGAGATCTAGTATCAGGTTACACATCAGCCAAACATTGAACTTCAAAGACCTGACCACATTATAAAACTCACATTACTTTCTCATTTAATCTCATTTGCTCAGAGGAGACAGTCAACACTGCATTTCTGATTTCTGGAAACAAGTTTTGTTTATGAAACCTGGTAATCTGTTAAACACATTAGAAACCAATGACCTACATCTCAGAACTATTTTTAAAGTAACTTTCCTCCAAAAAGGGTTTTGTGACACAGTAAATCAAAGCACCAGTGACCCAAAAACCAAATCCACTCACTCCTACTCTGTTTTTACACAAGCACAAACATAGTTTTCTCTGTGGACACATAAATATGTATAAAGTTCCAGCAAAAACACATGTGGGCAGTGAGCTAAAAACCACATAAATAACAAGGTACAAGTCTTGCTGCCAAACCTTTACTTTCTCTGTCCACACTTGTCTTCCTCTTTGCCTCTGTCATTCTTTCTCCAAGTCCCCCCCCCCCACCGACTCCCCCTCTCCCCCAACCTCCCACCCCCCTTCATCAGACCAGGTGTGTAGAAAAAACAAAGATCTGCCTCTCTGGATCGGACCCAAATCAACAAAGTCGATAAATTATCTACATTTTAAAAAGAGGGCTGCCATTTGTAACTGTTGTCATTCGCACACTGATTGATGGAGTCCTCAAAGCAAAGTACAGACAGTCAAAGAGCAAAACATGTTTTTAAAGATTTGGCAAACCCTTGATTAGGTCTGGGTAGTAAAAGAAAAAAAAAAGTGTTTTGAACTTCATAAAAAAGGTTGTGAAGATTGTTTTCAACTTGATGTGAAGAAAAATGGGACGGGGCTTTTAGAGAAGCTTGCCTCGGGGTGTGTGTATGTTCTTACAATGTGGTGTATTGTGACTAACTCTTCTGACAGGCCTGCAGCTGGCTTCGGAGAGGATTCTTGGGGGGAGTGTGCGAGGTGGGTGAGGTGAGAGAGTGTGTGCGCGTGTGTGTGTGTGTGTGTGTGTGTGTGTGTGTGTGTGTGTGTGTGTGTGTCTTGTAAACCAGACACCCCCACCCCCTTTACCCCCAGCACTTCTGCTGGGAGGAATGTGTGGTCCGCCTCCTACGCTGGACGGCTGTGCCAACATTCCTGACTAACAAAAAAGGAGAAAGAGGGAGAGAAAAAAGGAGGACGAAGGGAGCGACCAAGAGAAAGAGATTAAATATGTGGGACTAGAGTGATGTGGAGATCTGCTCCTGGTAAAAGGGAGTAGGGGTGACACTATGTACAAGGATTGCAAGAGAAAAAGAGGGGGCTTGGGAAAAAGAGGCAACCATTGTTACCTAAATTGCCCCTAAGGCCCCATCATAACCCCTTCGACCCTGTAACCCCCCAAGCACACACACTCCATAAAAGCCTGCAGGGGTTCCTGGTATACCATCTCTTTACCAGAGCAGATCCTGGCTTCTGTGTAACGAACCTGCACACACACACACACGAGTGTGTTTCAGGTCCGTCCGTGTGTTTCATTATTTTCAATTTCTAGTCCTGCCTCAAAAATACTGAGGAAATTCAACAGCAGAAATGTTCCCACTCTATTTCTCTCTTACACACACACACACACACACACCTTAAAACTAACTTTTGCATCAAAACGTCAAGCTGTGACCCGCAACCAACCTTTCCCACAGCCGGCGAAGCAGAAGCCGCAAATTCACCAGCTCAGTGCGAGGCAGACCTGCAGAGTGTGTGACTGCGTGTCTGAGTGTGAGAAAGAATCTGAGACGGCAGACTGTCCACTACACACTGACCCCTGGATGCCCTTTTCACAGCTAGCTAACGTGCTCATTCACACTGACACACACACACACACACACACACACGTTGTTGATGATGCACATATACCACAGCTTGACAATCAGACCAAGAGAGATGAGGGCAGCGTTTCACACATACACACTATACCGCTTTGTTTAGTAATAATATGACTGTGTTTATGGAACCAATGGAAAATGTCACTACTGGCCATTTCTGTTCCATTTCTATTCATGGAACATGTACACTATAGGAAGCAATAAACACGTGCAAGGCAGAAAGCCACCACATTTGGAGACTCACTGCATCTGGCCTCTTTGTAGACAGACTCCTTTTCTAATGAGTTAACAGTTTAAGTTTATATAGGAGCACACATGACGTTGACTACGTCTGACGTCACATGGAAGAACAGGCAAAATTTGGCTTACAGATTACAACAAGGAAAATGTGTACAATTAGTAAAAAGGCACTGGTAGAAAAGGCCGTCGCTGTTTTTAGTGAATATAAAGCTACAGCATGTTAGTGTCTGACAGCATGACATACTGTAAGTGGTGTTTGGAGACTCTTTACCTGGTGGCTTCCTGCTCCAGCCGGGAAACGTTGGGCACGAAGAACATGACCCCGAAGAAGAGCAGTGGCTCGTTGCCAAACTTGTCCAGCTGCTTCTTGAGGGGTTTCTCCAGCTCCACCCAGCGATGGGCCGGGGCCTGGGTCTTTCCCTGGAACCACAGCCCGAAGTAATGGGTCTGCAGCCGGGGGAGAGACGGACGGAGGGTCAGTGAGGCGCACATGGTCAAGGGGATGGAGATGAAGGGAAAGGAGACGACACAAGAAGGAAAGGAAAGAAAAGACTGGAGGTGGAGTGAGGAGGAAGCAAAGAAAAGATAGCTGGATGGAGAGCGATGAGGAAGGGATGAAGAAAAGACCTGAGAGACCGGAGGGAGATGGAGGAAATAGTGGTAAAAGGAAGATGGGAAACAGTGGTTTGCAGGGATGGAAAGAAATGGGTTAAGGAGGCAAATGAGAAATGAGTTGAGGAATACATTAGGGAGATTAATAAGCAGCTTAAATACAACAAGCACATATTTCTCCTTCAAATCTGATCAAACCTTTGACGTCAACCTAGTAACTCTATTAAACACAAATGTTAGACCAGACCCCTTGCCAGTAAGATTATCCTGAGAGAAAAGAAATAGGCAATGATGCTATCTCACTAAATCAAAATAAAAACTAAATCTCTTGCTCATTATTTTATCTAGAGATTCATTTGCTATTTGGACATGAAACACAATTCAGCTGTATAAGCAGCTAAAACAACATTCAGAAATAACAACACGGGCCTTTTCCAGCGATATGATCGCCCCATTTAAGTTTGTGAACTTCTCAGCAACAGTTCATCTGAAACATGCTGTATTGATTACAACACCGGCCCAAACAAGAGATGAGTGAGGGGCTGGAATCAGTTTAGATTACAAGAATCAGCAACTATCTCAACTTTGATCAAGAATAAAGAGTTGCTTTGAGATGGTTTTTTGACATTTGATGTTTCTGACATTCTGGACGCAAGCTATAAACCTTATAGAAGGCTATTTGTATGGATCTGGGTCAGGTTTGTCAAACATTTGCTGCTTCCAGCTTCTTAAATGGGAAGATTTGCTGTTTTTGGGGGGATTATTTATAACAAATAAATGAATCTTTGAGTCTTTGGATTTTGGACTGTTGGTTGACAAAAGAAGCTATTTCAAGACACCACTTTGAGCTCTGGGATATTGTGATGAGCAGTTTTCACATTTGACATTTTACAAATTACCATCGTGAAAATAATTGGCAAATGAATCGATAATGAATGTAATCATTAGGTGCAGCCCTAGTTTCAACATGCCGCATTGTCATGGTTCGCTAATCAAAACAAACACCGTACTTGCAACCGATGCATGAGCATGCGAGGGACCTGCAATTTGGAAACACGACACTGCTACCTCACAAACTGATTTTGTTAAACGAGGTCTTGACGTGCATCAGAGGTTGTCTCCTAAATAAATCTCACCAAGATTGGAAAACATTCATCTTTTTTTGTTGCTGTGTTTGCTCCTATATTTTGGCTAACCACATAATTTAGACACGTTTCACTGATTGTGTGTGTGTGTGTGTGTGTGTGTGTGTGTGTGTGTGTGTGTGTGTGTGTGTGTCATTGGTTATCACAGAGAGGTAAGCACACCTGTTTCATCCGCGTGGTTCGACTCTACCGTAATAAAAGTCATAAAGCTGCAAGGACACGCATACACACAAACAAAGAGTCCTTTCCTCACATGCAAACAGACACACACTCAAGGCCTCAGGTACAGCAATAAAGATGAAAACAGCAAAGTCAGAAGGACACACACACTTACACACTTTGTCCTGAGATAGCGTGCATGCACTGGGGCAGACAGCCGCTGAAGCTGAGGCATCACACCACCTTATTTATAACATCACCGACACCTGGCAAATACCACAACACTGTGCGAGTACGCACAAGTACACCGGCCCCCTCTCTCTTACTGTGTCACCAGCTCCAGCGGACGCAGACACACTGTTGTCAACCAAACAGACACAATCGCTCTCAGACCTGCGAACAAACGGCCCTGTCACACTCAAAACAACCCCACGTTCGTTCATCTACTTCGTAGAGAAAATTGGGGAGCAGGAGAAAAGGGAGAAGAGAAAACACACAGGGGGAAAAGCCCGGACAGGAGGGGTGACGTGGGACAGGGGGATGAGCAGTGTCTCTTTCTTCAGCAGTGAGAAGGGGAGAGACGTAGCCACGCTTCGTTAGAGACAGACAAGAACCCTGCAGGAGAGAGACAGCAGAGGGCATGCAGACGCACATGGGGTGTGGGGAGAGACGCATGGCGCGCACATGCACGCACACACACACACACACACACACACACACACAATCTGACAATGCATTCATAGATGTGTGTGAGTTAATATTTGATATGGGATCATTTCCAAGAGGTGGGGGATATGACAATAAATGTTGTGGGTTTGTGTAATGTCTAATAGGATTATGTCATACAGTTTACACCGTGGTAGCTCTCCCCTTAATATATCTGGATTAGGGCATTGTGGGCAATGTTGAACATGAAAAAGCAGGATTTTGTGATGGTGTACAACCCTTGTCAGGTTGTTTTTTATCCATTATGAATTTCTCAATTGATTTTCCCAAAATCAAAATATATTAATATCATAAACGTGCTGTTATTTCATTCCATGTTTCCCACCCCAAATTATAATAATAATACCAATATGAGTTGAAGCTGACATTCGCTGCTTTTTAATATCAAAATGACAAGAATTCAAAGGTGTCCCTCAGAATTTGTTTCCTGAGAAATCAACATGTTGTACAGATTACTTTGATCAAAGACGAACCTCCACAAATGACATATGACACGAGCATGTACTAGGGTCACATAAAAAAAACTTCTCCTCACCTCCCGTAGCTCCAGCCTTTGGGCCACCGCCTCCAGACATTCCTGTCCCGTGCTCTCCACCGACAGAGTGCATTCAATCACATTGCTGTCATGCAGGCGAATCCTTGTCACAAAGTAGTTCTTGCTCAGGACGTTGTAGCGCCGTGTGCGCCGCAGCTTCAGCCGGAAGGGCATGGCTGGCTGGAGGTCACGGCTGTGTCAAAGGTCAAAAGTCACTTCGGGGCACGCAAGCGGAGAGAGGGGGTGGGCGGGCTCTATGACCTGGCCGCTGCCCTCCTCACTTTCGCACGACGCCAGCCACACCACCGGGTGGAGAGATGCACCCTGGCAAGGCGCTGGCCCATTCCCAAAGATGTCCGGAGAGGAGGAGGATGAGGATGAAGAGGAGGACGATGAACGGGTGCTGTAGGGGGATATGGAAAAGAGGAGGATTAGTAAAAAAAAAAACAAGAAACTCTTGAAAAATATCCACAGATAGTTTTGTGGATTCTTTTCCTCTCACATTTGAGCCCATGTGAATGCAATCCCCCCCCCCACTCCCTCCCGTAAACAAGCAGAAACAGAAAACGGACCACGCTAGCAGAATCACCAGCGATAGCAGCAGCAGCGATGTTAGCAGAGGCAGGAATGGCACAGTAGCGGACAGTTTTGTCCTGTAGTTGTGGCAGCTGTGCTCTCTCCAGCCCCACGAGGCCCAGCATCGGGCAGAGCTGTGAGACAGAGGCAGAGATGTAAGGCTACGGATGAATGGACATCAAACAGCCGAGCGCAGACATCCATCTGAACCCGGCAGCTGGCTTTGAGGAACTAATGAAGCTTCTAAGTCTCATATCTGCCTGTGTGGGAGGCCTTTCCTCTCCTTTTTATCTCCCCTCTCCCTCTCTCGGCACAACAGCAGCACAGTGCCAGACATTGTACACACACATACAGTGTGTGGTGGTGTGTAAGATCACACACATGCGGTGGTGGCACATATGCTTGCACAGACAAACTGTTTTTTGTCAGCCACTGCCACAAAACAGAAAACGTGAATTAATGCTGTCAATAAGAAACTTATAAAACTGTTGATTACTGCAACATAAGTGCAACATTATGAGGAAGACAAGCAAACACACACACACACACACACACTCAGTGGTTTTAAGGTTGAGCCAGGTCTTTAGGGAACACTTTGAACACATCTCTGGGTAAGTCATCAGTTCTTAGCTTTCATGTCTGTGATGAGGAAAGAGCTTTGAAGTAGGGCTCGACACACACAATGACAAGAATATTTAATATGTAGTCACACCTGTAGTATGCTGTATATTCTGTGCACAACACAACCATAAATCTTTTTTTACCCAGGTAAAAACCCAGCTTTAACTTTAACCAAAAGATTCCTTTTGTGTCATTTTAAAAAGGTGGTGGCCACTTTGTGTCCTTGTTAGAAAGAAACCAGCCCACAAAATCCCCCATAAAAAAAGGTTCCATACCTCCTAGGCAGGGAAAGAACATCCTCTCCTCCATACAAAAACACTGACACAAGTCACTGACAAAACTGGCAATACATTACAAAAACTTCAGGAAAGCGCATGGAAATGGAAGGACAAAGCCGGGAAACACATTCAAATTTAAATAATGTATATAAAACACAAACAGAAGAATGAAAAGACCAAAATACGGCATGACAGTGCTCCAGTGATCAGAAGATAGAGGACGAATGGTGGTCCGGGGGGGGGGGGGGTGTAAAGATGGAGTGGATGTGTTGCTTCTTGTCCTGGGCTCTGGCAATGTGCTGTTGAAATTCAACTTGGACCCGGGCCCAGATTCCTCTCTATCCTGACTGGAAAAACAGAGCACACCTGACACAAGTATTTACCACAAGGAGGGAAAGTGTGTGTCTGTGTGTGCATGCAAGGGTGTGTGTGTGTGTGTGTGTGTGTGTGTGTGTGTGTGTGTGAGACAAGGGTGAGTGAGCGGGAGAGAAACACACATGGGAGGGAGTCTTGAATGAAAGAGGGCAAGAAGCTACAAACTGCTGACTTACAGCCGTGTTGTTTGGTAGAAATTGAATCACACTTGCTTCACGCTTGTCTTTTGTAACAGCCGTGCCCCTTTGGGAGCCGTAACACATTCCTTACTCTTGAATCCATCCCAGACAGCTCACTGTAATGTGGCATCATCTTATTCATGCGTTTTTATTGGACGTTTGTGCCAACACTCACACACCGTGTTGGCTGCACCGCAGCAAGTGAATAATTGGGCTACTATGGGTGAGTAAATCAGCTTTTGCTTCGGGATTTGTGGCCACCGGGACCCCAGCCGTCACCTGACAAGAACCACAGACCCTCTGACACTCGCCTCTGGCTCGGGCTTAGGGGAAGTGACATCACAAGTTGACGGTAAAACCTCCCCAAAATGCCTCACGAAATGTTCCCAAGCACACAGGCTCGTGAGATCACTGTCAACAAGTATACGGACACAGACAAACACACAAAAGACACAAATAAAGACACATACTTTCACTTAGTATACAAACATAGGCATGCATGAACAGGGAACACCACAAATGCACACACAGGATCACACGCACACACACACCCACCAGGTTCGTCAGAGGTTAGCCAAAGGACCAGACAGCAGTTAGCGCAACACTAAACTAGTAATCAGTGGCATGGTTGGGAGTGTGTGGTTGAGTAAAGCCAGACAGACAGACAATAGCTTGGGACCGAACCCACTCCTCGACACAAAAAAACGAAGCTACAACGCTGCAGCAACATTCTCTCCCTACTGTCGTGTTTATTTCCAGCGTGCAAAAACAGAGTATATGAATTTGCACATTGTAATTTTGTGGCATGGAGAAAACGAGAGGGAAAACTGAGGGAAGAGGGTTGTTTTTCTTTTTAAGGGTTGCAAGCTTGGACTAAATATATATATGAATCCATTCTCATCTTTTGTTGTGTTTTTTCTTCTTCCCCATAGACTGGTGTGGGGAGGGACAAAAAGGTAGAAGAAAAAAAAAGAGAGAATCTCTTTTGATGTTTTACTGTGTGTGCTTAAAGCACATTACCACACAAGTACACCATTTCTTCAGCACTGTTTGCAGATGCATTCTGACCATGTGACTTCTTTTTATAAATCCATCAAGATTAAAAAGTATAGTTAGTGCACAGAGGTCACCATGTCAATTCATAAAAAGGTGAACAAAGAATAAATTACAAAAGATAAGTCTGACCTCACAGCAATACATAATAAAGTTGTGTGTGTATGGGTGCTCCAACATGTAGTTAGAAAGGCAAACAGTGCTGTGTGTTCTGTCAGCCTGGCGTCAGATTCATTTTTAGCAAACATTTTTGTGCTTGTGCGTCACTAAATGTCAACATGACAAATTTAAACAAAGATGCCCAATTGATTATTTCCAGCATGTTGTAATGTGTGTAGTAAATGATCTTTGTTTGACAAAAAGAAAAGTCCATCATCAACTGAAACAGAAACTGCATGCTGACTGACCATTCGCTAAAGCTCTTATCCTAGCTTAGCAACTGTAACAGCAGCGCACGCTTTGGATTGTTCAAGCTGTGGTCTTTTCTTTTAGCCTGTCGAAATACTAGTCAAAAATACAAGAGCAAAAAGTGTAAGGAATCGAATCAGCTGTGAGTTTATCTTCTCTAACGTAAGCTGCAATAATTAGCATGCCCAGCTAACTAGCTTACTACCAAAAGGTAGTAACACAGCATTACTTCCTAAACCAGGGGGCACATTATTAGATTACTGTTTACTAAATGGTTTGTTTGCTAACACAATGTCTTTTTAAAAAGCCCTGTTACAACTAGCACATTCACTGTGTAGTATTTCCCCATTGTGTGAATGCCAGTCATGCTACTTCATCAGAGTTTAGGCTAATGTTAGCAGCTTTGACCTGCTCTTTATTGGATTTGGGGAAGTTTAAAATGAGTCCGCTGGAAATTTTTAACTGAAAAAGAGATACTGACCTCTTTTGATGAGGTTTTCAGCCAACTCATGGAGCTAACGTTAGCTTAAACTGCTAGCTAAGCACAGTTGATAGAATCCACCAGAAACTATTCGTCCGTCATTTCAGACAATAACATTTTCTCACTGGCTAGAAGTGAGCAGCCTGCTTTTGTCTACCTCCGTCTGAAATAAAAAGACCAAAAGCACAATTATCGATGCAAACTGCGTAATGTGCCGTGTGGGAGCGGAAAGCTTGGCAGGTGTAGCAACAGTAACTAATGAGGGCAGAGTTTCGTGAACAGTCAGGCGATGCTTGTGTTCACATCTGACAAAAGAACGCTATGAAATTTTTATTTTATTTTTAAATAATGTTGACACAGGTTTCCCCCTCAGGATGTGATGTTTTGCTGCCGGTTACCTCCGTACCCACTCAGGTGTGGATTCAGCTCACACAGGGGCCACAACCAGCCTGGCAAGCATTACCCAACAAAACCAACAACTGCTTATCTGCAGGCCGAGCACCCCAGAACATCATAACGAACACCTTAAATGTTTCATTTTACTTGAATACGTACTTTTACGTAACAAAAAGACAATCTGTGACTATTCCCAAGCATCTGCACAGTAACAGAGCTGCTGGTCCGGGTGCTATGTGCGCTCCGTCTCCTTTTCTCTCAGGGCAGCCCGTCTGTCGCGTTGCTCCATTCACATCCACACAATGGAGAGAACAAAACAGCACTTTGTCGCCTACTGCTAAGACCATTAGACGCAGCACACCAAGGGCTGAGGACGCAAGTGTAGCGTGTGTAACTCAATCAATCGGATCTCTGTTGCTCGTAACTGCCTGAAACACCGACACCACCCCTCTCCTCCCCTCCCGTTACACATGAGCGCTGTAGCAAAACAAACGGGTTAAGTGCTTCACAGCTCATAACGGCTCTTCCCCCGACATACTCTTTTTACAGTTTGGTCTACGAGCCAAATCGAGTACACGCTCTCAGGATGCTTGTTCTCACAATGGAAACAAACAATATAAACAGTGCTTTGGGTTTTTTTCTACATACTCCTGCTGCTGTTGTAGAATAAAATGTTTATAAAATGTCCATCATGGTTTCCTTGAGCCCAAGAAGATGTCCAACCAGCAGTCCAAAGATATTTATTTTACTATCACAGAAGGCTACGAAAACCAGCAAATATTGACATTTAAGAAGCTGAAAGCATTGCAATTTTTGGCACTTTTACTTTAGGAAAATGACAATTATTCCACTCTAGATTAATCATCTAACTCATAAAATGTTAGAAAATACTGACAAGTATGACAAAGATTTTCAGTTTACAAATGATATAAAAAGGAGAAAACAGGAACCAGATAATGTTTGGCATTTTTGCTTGATAAATGAATAAATAAAATCAAAATATCAAAATTCTTGCTGATTAATCAATGAATTGACAAATAGTGTCAAATCAGAGAGTCACCAGTCACACAGAAGACTCCTAACTTAACTGTTTTTCTACTGTATAGGTCTAAGAACTGTGAAACCTGTTGTATTGTCCTATCTGGTGGCTAAGCCATCTGTTTTTCCAAGCAGAGCGAACACATAAGAATTTGGAAAATACTATTACACCAACATCTGCTCCAAGACAGATTTGATCTGATGTTTCCCAAAATCTTCTCAGGACTTTGATCCTTTTGCCCCACGGGCTTACCGCGGAGCTAAGACAAGCTCAACAGTGAGATGTTTTGGGGAAACACAGCTCTGAGGTCCACACACCTGGACACATGCAGCCAAAAGTCTCTCAGAGGAACAGCAGCTACTGGGAGCTGACTCTGGATCAGACTTTAGTCCAATTTTTGCTGTATGAGAAAAGCACATACAGTAAAGTAGCACACATGTACAGCAACTGCTCTGGACAAGCCACCCGGGCCCTCTGTGTTATCTGACACTTCAGCCATGTGTGTGTCTGTCTGACCCAGAGGAGTGTGTGTGTGTGTGTGTGTGTGTGTGTGTGTGTGCGCATGCTTTCTTGCTTACCCCCCACCCCCCCTCAAGAAATTAACCTAAATATACATTCCACAATTTACTGTATGCTTGCTTACACACGCACGCACAGGCAAAACATACTGTGTCACACACACAAACATTAGCAGCTGCAAACAGATGGTGGAGCCAGGCTGCCAGACAGTGTGTTTCTAACAAGCACATCTGCTTTTTCACTTTCCAGCTCTCTTTCTTTCTTTCTCTCTCTCCCTCTCTCTTTCTCTCTAGCTCTGTCTCTGAGACAAAGACACACACACTCTCTCTCTCTCTCTCTCTCTCTCTACTATATGAGAGCATGGGGACAGTGACAAGCAGAGTGTCTGCACAGAGGTGACATACAGGCAGTGAAGTCTGTGAGGTGAAGTCTGGAGTCTTGTCTGTAGCTTTACACACACACACACACACTTCCCTGTCTCCCCTTATATCTCTATCTCTCACACACACACAACCACACACACACACATACACACACATTAAGGTGTCCACAAAATCATGTGGGGGAAAAATCTGAAATTATAAAATTGTATGTATAACAGAGCAGATTCCCACATCTTACATGTTTGCTTACCAGGTGCGTATGCTCTGCTCAGGAAGGATAGGATGTTACTGTAGCAGCTCAGCTTAAAAACATTTCATTCTTCTGTGCATAACTGCTACTATCAGCCTGTGCAACTACAGGTCCTACTTTAAAACTGTATGCATTTAGGATTGCTCTGAAAAGGTCCACTATCTGCAGACGATAATTTAGCCTGAAATCCTGATTCGAGGCTTGGTGCATGCGCACATGCTATACGTATTGCAAATTCCTTGTGCCATCCTGTGCAAGTTATCTGACCGAGTGTTGAGCAAGAAGGCGTTCATGCATCCAGATATTTTGCAGCAGCAGCTAAACGTACTTTCTAACAGATGCACATTTTTCACCTTCTGCTGCTTTGTAGTAACTGTTTGGACCGAGTCAGGACTGCAGATAGGAGTAGGAGACATGACAGTGTGAAAAGGACAACTGTCAGAACAAACAAAACCCTTCATAATCTCCAATATCTAAAAAGACGCTGCTTTTAGGACACCGAATACGTTCGCTTATCATCAGCTGTAGAGATGATATGTGTTTGTGAAGTGCAGCGCTGTACCACAGCTGAAAGTAATAGATAGGGAACGCCAAGTGTTTTAGGCTGGCAGAGCTTTCTAAACACTGTCACTAGAACATGAAGAGGGGGAGGATCAAAGAGGGATACAGCTTAACACTGGCCAGAGACTGGTTTCCCAAACCAACAATGACGTAGTGCTGCAGACTCATCCTGTGGCAGCGAAATCTGGGGATTGATGGCATGGAGGCAGGGAAGGTTTGCAGATATGATTGAGAGAAAGAGTGCAGAGTGTGTGTGTGTGTGTGTGTGTGTCTTGTAAATGCACACAAAGCGATCCCAAGCACCCTAATGAGAAAGTTAAAGGCTTTAGATAAGTGAGGCTGTGGACAACATGGCAGAAAGGAAAAGAAGAGACGCGACACCGGTGTTTCTCAGGCTCTTATCATGTTGGTACAGTTGGTTAGGAGGATGGGGGGAGGGAGGGAGAGGGGGGGGGGATGAGTAAACACGGGAGTGAGGCCGATAGCAGCAGCTCTCCACCTCAACAACAGAATCATGGGACCATCAGCCGTCGGTCGCCCCTTCTGCTGCAGCCAAACCACGGTGCTGTTCACATTTTCCATGTCCCCTCCTCCTGGGAACCACATCACACTCACACAAGCATACACACAGTCACAACTCTACACACACACACACACACACACACACACACACACACACACACACGCTCAATCACCAAGAAGCCACAGAGTGTTTTCTCACAGCTGAAGCCTAAGGCACACTAACACCAGCAGGGACCTCAATAGCACTGAGTTTACAGGCCTATGAAAGCAGCAGCACGTTTTGCTACTGCTTACATCCGGCTCTATCTAACACACATAATGGCCGCGAGGAAGGGAAAATTCACACATTTTAAACTTGAGATCAAATGGAAAGGTTCTCTGCTTGATGCTCTATCAGAAGTGGGCTAACTCACATACACACTTCCTCACAAAATACCCTAAAAACTCCCCACGTGTTAGATGTACAGTTAGGCCCATCCGCGGGTCACGTCACGGAAAAAGCCTGGTGTTTCTAAACTTTCTACACTTTTGCGGTGATCAGAGTGAGATGGGTATGACCTGCCGTAGGAGTGGGGGTGAAGGGGTGTGGACGGCAGTGATTGACAGCTCACCTGTAAGCACCTGGAAGGTGCCTAAGGTGGAGTGTGGGAGAGTTGGGCAGGTCACAGCACGCTCTCTGATCTGTTGTTGTCTGCCAGAGAGCACAGCACTTACACAACTTGTAGGTCCTCCGACAAAAGTCTGACTACACTCACCACACACAGGAGTTACTGCTCACAGCCGCACACATAAACCCAGCAAGTGCATTATTGTATATTATAGCATTTCACATTATTAGATTAAAGAAATACTGATATTCAGATTTATATACTTATTTAAATTTGGTTTCTGAGAATGTGTGACACAGTTCAATCTAACATGACAATAATCATGGAATAATTACATCTGTTGATTAGTTTTCCATTAATGATGAACAATGAGTCTATAAAATGTCAGAAAATCATTAAAAAATGTCCATCACAATTTCCTACAGCCCAGTGGGACATCGTCATGATGCTTTATTTGTCTGATTAACAGTTCAAAAACCTAAATATACTGATTTACAACTATGACAGCAGAAAATGCTCATATTGGTTTTGCTTGATCAAAGACTCTAAAGGTGAATCGATCATCAGATTTGTTGACGATTAATTTTCTGAAAGACATTAATCGACTAAATTGTTTAAACACTAAAGCATGTCTCCTAACCACATATTAAAAGACAGAATTAGGGTTAAGGATGATATAGAAAATGATCAATCTATAATAAAACAAATATTATTTGTAAAATCTTGTGAAAGGTTTCAATTCGAAGCTGCCTAGCTTTAATTTAGACATCCCTATTTTGCATCGCAGCAACTTGATGCTGTCATTTCATCACAAATTCATTCAGGTTTGAGGGAAGAGAAAGGAGGTCGTGGTCTTTTTCATCCTTTTCGTGTTTCCACCGCAGAGAGTGAAGAGCGAAGAGGGCCACAAGACGGGTTTGGAGGAATTCTGTGCATTTCTCGGCCATAAAAGTTCAAACTGCTGCGACAACAATAACCTTTTCTCCCTCTCCCTCTCTTCCTGCGCTGCAGCAGGAGCACTTGACCAAAATTACAGGTGTGTTTTCCCCTGCATAGCAATCAAACGGCCTTTAGACTCGAATGACCACTGGCTAAACAAACAATGGCCACTTTTCCTTTTACATGCATGCAACATGCAGTGAACGCCTCTTACAATCCTGCTGACTCCAAACAAAGCATGCCTTTTGGGGACTCGGCGCTAACATTTCAGGAGCACATAGAAGCTTTTTCTTTTGTTTTCAGGATATGACGGAAGGATGCGAAGGGGCAAGAATTGAAGAAACGCATATATGAGATATTTTACCACTCTCCCTTGTGTCTAAACAAGCCTGACGATGAGGTGATGAGAAGGATGGATGGTGGCTACAGCAAGAACCTACTACTCTTTCAAACACTGGTGGAGGATTTAAAGTTCTGTGTACTCCCCAGCCACCATATAATTTACACAGCATGCCTTTGAGCTTATAAAGACAGCCAGATGTGTGTGTGTGTGTGTGTGTGCGTGCGTGTAGCCTACGCCTCCTGCAGCTATGCTATATTTGCCTTTACAGAACTCTCCCTGTTCTACAGTAATGGTGATAGTCCGAGGTGCGTGTCCAAACACATCTCTCACACAAACATGTATGCACAGAGATAATCGCAAACACACACACACACACACCATCCAAGATCATTCAACACATCGTGCATGACTGTAACGTGTACGTGAAGGCAGCACTCACTCTCGAGTCTCTGTTTCTACCTGGGTGACTCTGAACTGTCCACTGAAGTCAACAGGTCAACAAGCTCTTTTGTTAATGCAGTTTGTTTTGAGTGTGAAAAAAAAAAAAAGAAGTCATTTCTAGGTGGAATGAGTTGGATCTGACTGATCCAGGTGGGCCATGAGCCAGTTTGCCTCCAGGAGAGGTTTCCGACCCGGATCCTGAGAGGGTCCCGCAGAGGGATCCATAAAGACCCTTCAGCCAAGTGTGGCCATGCAACCTCGGCGTCGCCTCATGAACGTTGTAGGCGGCGCTGATTGCAGGTGTGACCGCCGGTTGCCCGTTTCTCTGCAGGTTGTTCAGCTCTCCACAAATCACACCCAGCGGCATGTGTGTGTTATCTGGTGCAGGACGCGGGTGGGGGCTTAGCATGAAAATATTTGGGATGTTGCCCTACGTGGCCGAGCCATTTGGCCTACATTAGAAAAAGTGCCGCTTGAGACTTTACAACAGCGCTCCTACGCTTCAAGGGTGCCCGGACGTTTTGGAAACAAACGCGTAATAAACCACTTTCTGTGTTTTTCTTCTTTTTTTTTTTTTTTGCAAGATAACTCACCCTTGATCCTGCGCTACATGCCGAGTTCCGCTCCCCCGCCGGAGAAACTCCTCTGCGCTCGACGGCTTCGGTTGAGCCTCACAGAAAACCGATAATCCTCATGTGGTTTTTCTTTTCAACAAGTTTAAGTTCCCGTGTGGAAAACGGAATCCCGAGGGACTCCGGGATCACACGAGTGCAACTTTCAGAACAAATAGTCGCGAACTCAGTCCTTCGGCCGCGTCGACTCCCCAAATTGTGTCTTTTTTCACGCAAAACAAACAACAACAACAACAAAAACAGTTAGAAAAGTTCCCAGACTTGGCCGTGAATACCAACGACGTGGTCTTCTTCTCTCGCAGGGACTCTCGGTGTGTTTATAGTAGTGGTCCCTTCTAGTCCAATGGAGGCGTTCAGGACAGTGGGAGAGAAGAGCAAATGCTGCCTTCAAAAGCTGCAGAAAGAAATTGGATTCACGAGTTTTACGCCTCGACAAGGAGGTGCACAGAAATGTTCGGGACTTTCTCCGAGTGTCGCCAGACACTTCCAATGAGTCACTAGGTGATTAAAAGGGATATTAATGCAAAACAAAATAAATATTCCGATGCAACAATTGACGTAAGGTAATGTTTCATCTTTTCCTTGTGAGTTACTGGATAATTCTTTCTCCACAAATTGTTGAAATAAAACAATCTACGAAATTCAACAGGTGAGAAGGGGTCGCAAGAAGACTGCTTTGTTTTAAAAAGTCACAAGTCACAAAGGTTGGAGCCACTAGTGTAAATGGATGAAGAAAGAAAGGATGAGGACAGCAGCTGATGGTGAAAGTCACTAATTACACAGTAATAGTTTGACACTTTGGGAAGATCTATACCACTCTCCTCAGACATGAGAGTTGTGTCAATGTTCTCATCTAACCCTGCTTCGCAAGAAAGCAAAGAAGCGTGTGTACTAAAATATTGAGATTTTAATTTAAAACAATTTATCCACTGTTGCACTATTACACATCAGAAAAACACATCTCGGCGCTGCTTATTGGTCAAAATACAGCTAGTGGCTGGTGGAAACTCATTTAAAAAGGGCGACCCACAGTAGAGCTCAGACGTCGCAGCCACGGCGGGGACCGTGAAGGCAGCAGCGGGTCCAGATGCCTCCGCAGCGCCGTCCCCTCTGCTCTGACATCAGACCGGAGGAATCTGAGGAATGCCGGGCTCCTGGGAGAAGTCCTCCTCGTTTAATGGTTTTCCAGGGGCCACAGAGGTGACTAAACGTCGAACAAAGGAGGTCCCCCACATATTTATGTCCCCCCCTTTTTGCCTTTTGGCCGGGGATGAGTTAGACTACAGACTCGGTGGGGCGAATTATTTGCATAACCTACATACATGTTGGCTTTAAACTATGTATGGGCAGATTTGGAGATTATTTCACACAGTATAATGAATTTTTTTGATATATGAGCTTGTCCCAAACTAAACACTTTATCAATGAATGTATTTATTTATTTTTTATTTTTAATAAGGAGGCTATGTAAATAGGGCAGGAATAGATTTTACAAACAAAGTCCATATTTCCCTAGTTTAACTGCCAAATAATTATATTTTTTCATTTCTATTTGGACATTTATTTAGTTAGTTTATAACAAATTTTATTGATTTTTCTTTCTTGCCAGTGACAGTCAAACTTAGATAAATTGAATCCAGCAAATACCAGCCTTCAGAAACCCATCATGTGTAAGTGGAATATCAACTTCTCCTCAGTCTTTCAAAACCCCTCATATTCTCTGAAACAATGCAAAATACACTCCCTCTGTGTCCTCGATATACAATCGTGATCATTTGTTCCCATTTTTATGTTTCATTTTGTTACCTTAAACCACCTTAAACAAGTCAAATTCCATCTCATTTAATATGATGCTGTCACCCACTTGCTGTCATGCTGTTATGAGCCCCTGTGAGTAGGGTCCATAGTGATCTCATTATACCTGTTCAAAGCAAAGCATATAAATACCACAGCAAACCATGAATCCCTGTATCCTACAGAACATCTAATGATACCACAGGAGAGAAAAAATACAGGAAATATGGAGTTACTGTCCAGATCCCTGCAAGTTTATTAAACAGGTATTAAAGTGATTAAAGTGAGTGTGGGGTTGAACAAAAGAAAGGTTAAGAGTTATATATAACTGAAATTGCACTGGATTATTGTGGCCAACATAATTTCTGTATGTTTATGAGTGTATTTTGTTTCTAATTTATATGTGCATGATGATTAATGTAAATGATCAAGAAAGTGAAGGGGAAGATGAATTCAACCTTCAGCAGAATAAAGACAACTCGACCTTATTTGAGACCAAATTGCGGCCTCTTGTGGCTAAAATGAAATTTTCAGCAGCAGCAGCAATCAGCACCAGAAAACCAGCACTTTAAAAAAATCAAAAGCATATATAGGTTAGTCTTCTGTGTGATGTGATAGGATGACATGGGCTGTCCCAGTGTGCAACTCGCAGACTGCTCAGGTCTTGCAGGACAGTTAGCTGCAGGTGTTCGGTGCTAAAGTCAAAATGAACTATTTCTCTCTTTGGGAAAACTAGGAGGAAACGTATATCGTGTAAGAGTATCTAAAGGTTTTTAATTTGCTTTTTAACAGAAGATTCTGCAGGGAGTGTCCCAACTTTCCCCTCCAAGAGAAACAACATACTTTTTGTTTAGGGATTTGGGGAAAAGGCCAAGGACTGTGTTTCCGGAGATATCCTGTGGGAGATGCTGTGGGAGTGTAAAACACTGGCATTGCTGTTACGAGTGCTTCAGTCCTTTTACACCCAGTGTGAATTATGTCCTGCTTCACTCACACTAAGGAGTGTTTCAGGCACCAAATAGGGCGCAAGTGGTTCTCCTCTTACGTATGCGTCTGCATTTCTAGTGGGCATCTTAGAGGAGAACAGCTGAAGAAACTTGTAAGATAAACAGGAAGAAACTACAACAATAAAACATGTAACTCAAATCCCATAAATCCTGATTTAAATGTCTGGATGCAGCAGCAGTAGGAGCATAAAAGTGAAATATGCTGGAAGTGTCTGCCTCAGTGTCTTTTTTTATGGTTTTAATTTGCTTTCTTGTTCATTGTTATTGTTATTTTTGCAACGTCAGTAAATGCACACTGTGGTAGTTTTTAGTTTTTACCCCTGATAAACGTTTCTTAGCAGTTTAACCCTGTAAAACCTGTAAATGAAAGTATGATGAAGAAAAGAAAAGCAAATTGCGAGTTCATTCCATTCACAGCCTTTATCTTTTTCATAATGTAGAACACTGTGCGATAACCTTCTGGTCTTAAAGGAATAAGAGGGGTTGTTTGTGCTGTAGGTCAGAGTGAACAGGGAGTTTACGCCTGTATCTGTCAGTATTTATTAACGCCTGCAACATGAAACCTTTGACATCTGACTGAGACGGCTGTTAGTAAGCATCCTGTTCTTTTTGCTTCACACAACACTGTGTGGGGAGTTTGGCATTGGGTCCAAAAGAAAGTTAAGAGTAAGTCAACTTTCACAGTTAGTTGGATAAAAAGGCATAATGTGAACATGGACGGACCACCAGCTGGCGGTTCATGCTTCTAAATGGTCTCCGGCGTGTGCCTCTCAACCGCTTCAGCAGGGGATTTCTCTGATTAGCGTCTCCTCCCTGATTTTGGCTGCTCAATTGTTTGAATGAAAATCTAAAGATGGAGCTCTTACTGACACATTGTTGGAGACCAAAGACGTAGATCTTTGTCCAAGCTTCTCTTAATAATTATTGGATGAATAATACAGTTTTCCAATCCAATCCAGACCTTCAGGGCCCCCCAACGGAGTGAACCTAGTGCACTTGGTTTGAACATAATTGGATTAATTAATACTATTATCACTGTACCTTATCTTGTGTTCCTTTTTTAAAGTCTTAATAAAACTAGATGTCAAAAACTAGTTTTATTAAGCGCCAAAAAAAACATGTTTTCTGCACATGCCTACTTTTGGGTAAAACTATGTAAAAATGTTCCTGTGTTTTACCCCATAGACAAGGTATATACATTCTATAAACTGAAATGTACACATTCAGTGTTACCTGTAAAGTGTTTGCGTGTGTGTGTGTGTGTGTGTGATGAAGCAGGGTTCATCAGATTGCCCGCGGCCTCCTCAGAGCAGCTCTTCTGTGAAGCTCATGTTTTGGGATTCAACGGAGTGAAACAAAGCTCACTTGCAGGCATTTTGTTGAGCTTTGGTTGAACCTGCGTTTGTGTGTTTTCATATAAGCCAGCGTGTCTTTCGGTTGCCCCTAAAATATGACGAGTAAAATGGATACTTTTGAAAACACAAATCTCTCTCTTTGTTTTGTTCTTTCATCCTCACTGTGCTGGCGTTTCCCACCCACAGAACCCACCTTTTCTAAAATACTCTGCAAAGGTGACAGCCGTAAAAACACCTGCCTCTCGCTGTAGTTAAGCATTTCAACAAATCTGACATTTTACAAATCCTTTTGCAGCATGTAAACATGCCATCTCACCTCCTTTTACTCGAGTCGCTCCTTTGAACCTCAGCCTCCTACAACATAAAGGAGAAACCAAGGCATTACACTTTTGCCAAACGGGACATTCCTCCTCACTCCGACAGTATTTTGAAGTGACGTCAGCCTGTTCATGATGCACAGTTGCATAACCTGACACTGAGATTGTAATGGATTGCTCTGGATAATGAGAAAAGCTGCAAATACTTCACATAAAGTCTGTAATTGGTTTGTAAAAGGTTACATGTACAGTAAGTCTATCCATTTCAAGCTTAGGTGGCCTATTATAGGACTAACAACCTAAATAGCCGATGTAATATCCTACTCTAAAGCTTTGGGGGGGAATAATTGGACTCTCTCTAGGACTGAGAAGATGCACTGGGAAATGAGCAGAGGACATCACAAATAAAAGATGCCTGACTGGCTAATGACTAAACAGTAAAAAGGTGGCATGGTATTTTTATGATTCATTTATTATATAAATCACGAACATCCGATGAAGGGAACAACATTGAAAAACAAAAAACGAGGCACCACATGACACATAAAGAGGATTTATCAGGTTTTTTGGTTCTGTTCCCACATACAGTTGGACAAAAAAATAGCGTAGCAGTGACACAGACCCTTCGTGTCAGCCACAGCGACCACATGCTGTGAAGGGTATGTCGAAATGTTTGGGGTTCAAGAGGTTCAGCTTAATGCCAGTACCGTTGCCAGGCAAATGGTTCAAACGTGTTGAATGCCTTTGAGTGTGCGTGGTTTCTTGTTTGTTTTGTGCATTTTGAGTTGTTAGGAAATTCTTTGAAATTCAGATGGTCTTTACCACATTCTTAAAATATCAGCATGAGTTGCAACTTGTGAGCACAGAGTAGCTGTGAAGAAGTGGTATTCACAGAGCTGCTTGCATGGACAGTAAACACAACCCCACTTAAAGGAACCAAAGACTAGGCAGTGTCCCCCACCCCAAACCCTAAGCATCAACCATCTTTGATCAAAGGAAAAATATGTTCATGTTCAGTATTTTTCTCATTATCAACAAATCCCATGAAAAACCTCTGCAGCCAAAGTCTGAGTGCCCTTCACCTCCACTGATGTAAAACCCCTTTCAAAATCCATTTCAGCACCCTCAAACTTCTTGGGAATACATGCACGATAGATATCCATCAGTGTCTAGGTTATGGGCTGCAAGAGAGACAGGTGCAGATGAGGATTCATCGGGGAAGACGTTAACTGATACCCTGGAGAATGGACGAACGAAGAGACGAGGAAGCATCAGTACCTAATTACACAGAATCTACGTGCTTGTTCTTGTGTGCACTGAGATATTTGTTTTGGTTTTGTTGTGAATTAGTGTTCGGAGAAGGTGACATCGACTCTAATCGTAGGTGAAAAGAAGAAGCTTCCATGTTGTTTAGGTTTAGGAACTTTTAAGGGACAATCTTGAGTTACTAGTGTGAGCGGAGCACCACCTGTAACATTAACAGCATTTCTTACATTTTTGTGAATTCCCCCACCAGAGATAAATCCACATTGGGCTGGATATGGCCTCAGTAAGCTAAACAATCCCGCCCAGCCTTCATGTCTAGGTGGTCCTAGATTCGAAATCATTTTAAATTCCTTACAAGGCGTGGTTTTTATTACACTGTTAGACGTGTAGTTTTTTTTAATGTACATTCCCGATGACAGATTAGAAAGTTGAGAAGAAAAACGTTAATGTGGTTAACATGCTATGGCATTATTTATCTGATTGTATTATATTTACAATCAGATAA
This sequence comes from Nannoperca australis, assembly GCA_036023655.1. Classification (NCBI taxonomy): domain Eukaryota; kingdom Metazoa; phylum Chordata; class Actinopteri; order Centrarchiformes; family Percichthyidae; genus Nannoperca; species Nannoperca australis. The sequence goes on along the minus strand of JAVQJD010032614.1, from coordinate 17,688 downwards.
AAATAATGATGAAGGACTACTCGTTGAAATATATTCTAAACACTCAGTAATTGCATTTTGAAAGACAAAAAACAGGCATCATTGTCAGCACTAGGAGAAGCACGACTTACCGAGGCAGCTCTGACAATCAGATACTCACGAGAAAGTATAATGAGTAAAATGTCTCTCCTCCTTCAGCAACAAGTCACCAAGCTTTTATAGATTTAACCCACTTAACTTCCATGTGACCTTGGAGTTGTTTGTTCTGGTCGACTCTCAGCTTTTAAATTTGAGTCATTACTGGATGTGAATGCTAAAACAAATAGAGCATGCTGGCTGAGCCACCTCTTCGATGGATAAATAAAGGCATAAAACAAATGGAGATGATGCATTCCAACTGCACTTTGGAGTGTAATTCATCTCCCTGTTGATGTTGCTGGTTTCCACCGCTTAATAACAATGCAACCCACAGACAAGGCTGTGCAGGGTGTGAATCACTGCCTAATAAAGACTCTGCCATTTAACCAACTGCCATGCTTACACGTATTATCATCCCATCAATCTGCAGAGGTTTTAGAGGCTATGAAGGCAAACTATATTTTTAGATCTCACCTTTGCAGATGGAAAAGATGCTGCACCGAACAATAAATCTTAGTTTTCAAACAAGCAGTAATAGGCAGTGTTTAGATACATGGGATGTTTTCACACACATCATTGTAACCTCAAGCTGTATATAAGGATATGTAACTTCAATATGATGTTTATTCAAAAGCAATATGATGCACAGAAACAATGTTTGGTCATATTATGGCTTTATTTGGCACATTTGCATTCATGAAGGGTGCATATCAATAGTGGAAGGTAAAGGGACAAATATTTACAGTGCACCCATTATTTATGTTTCCACAGACCACAGCTGTAAATGGTTAAATACAGTGGACAATAAAATATTTCCATCAATCTTATGCATAGCCTATGTAACATATAAAACATAAAATATTTCCTGATTTGGTGTAATAACTACTTCATGCCTATTTTCGAATTTTGTCACCTTCAATCAAACATGCAAACAGATTTTGTGGCAAAGGGAAGAGTTACCGCTTAAATACTTTTCCGATAGTTTTAATCTCACATGGGCTAAATATTTAATTTATATTTAATCATAATATATTGGATCAGTATTTTGGCAAGAATTTTGACCACACGTGTGCCATATCAGCAACATTTACACAAAAGTGGGTTAATTTACGTTAAAGGGAGTGCTCGATACTATTTCACACATGAGAGCCTCCTCCGGCCCCTCAGCATGGATATTTTTGTAGGATTAACAAACCCCCCACGTTCTGAGGAGCTTTTACTGACACTCATATGACTAGTGCTCGGTATAAAGACCCCTCACATCACTGATGGGCCACAAACAAGTAAGACATAGCATGTGTGCCCTGACAGAATGAGCTCCGAGAAGAAAGCCAGCAGCTCAGCACATCTTCATGTGAACAACCTCTTTTGCAGCTGCTGTCACGTTCCAGTGAATGAGCCAAACGCCTCGATCAACTAAACCAGAATCCCATAATTGGGGACAACAACAGCAACAATAACAACAACAGCGTCAGCAACAACAGCAGCAACAACCACAGCAATAGCAACAACAGTAGCCACAGCTGCAACCAGCAGCAACAGCATCAGCAACAACCACAGCGACAGCAACAGCAACAACAGCAGCAGCAGCAGCAATATCAGCAGCATCAGCATCAGCAGCAACAACCACAGCAAGATCAACAACAACGGCAACAGCAACAGCAGCAACAACAACAACAGTAGTAGTGATGCTGTAGGCTTCCCTTATAATAAAGGTGATTTCAGGACAAAAATAATACAATCAAATAAATAATGCCATAGCATGTTAACCACATTAACGTTTTTCTTCTCAACTTTCTAATCGGTCATCGGGAATGTACATTAAAAAAAACTCCCATGAACTGAAAATGATGATGGACTGAGGAATCGCACAGCGAGGGGAAGTCACCCAAAGACAAAGGGTTGACGAGGGAGTGACAAGAAGTTTTAGTTTTACAAGAAGATAAACTCTTTTATTTGTTTAAGATTTAGTTTGTCATAAGGGAACGTTCATTTATGATACGTTCTTTACACTTGATATGGATGAGAATAAACATCCTGTCTCTACCTCTCTTTTCATCAGAATGAATGACTATATTATTTATTATCAACTAAACAATCCACATTTTAGCACACATTTTTATTAAAATTTTCTTCAATATTTTGTATATCTTTCTCCCCTACCCCTTTGAAAACCACCCTTTGTTCTCATTAATGCAACAATATATTTTGGAATGGAAACTGTTATAGTAACAATAATCTTCATCAAAGTCATATTTTGAGCATGCTTCCAATGTTGCCTACTGTTCTAACATTATTAGTTATTCCATGTATTTTAATAAATGTAATTAGTCTCCTTTTACCAATATATGCAAATTATTCTGCATGTCATTTGGAGTAATAGGCAGTTCATTTACTCATGATTTATATTATTTCATACAGCTTGATTAGTTTACATGGTAACTGTGATACTGTGCACAGGTTCGCAAGAAGCAGTCAGTTACCTGTTGTACCTGTTTTTTATTTCATTGGCAAATACCATCGCAGCATTTACAATTTAACTTTTCTTCAACTGTATTCAAGTCTTACTCATTATTTCATTTAGTCACTCTGTTCTTTTAAAAACATAATAAAAGCAGGATGAATGGTAATCTTTGAGGACTATGCGAAGTGACGTTTTCAATCTTATGAAAGTGGTAGAAATGAATGAAATATACTTTTTATTATGAAAGGAGACTGATCAATCAAGGACTCTTAAAGGCACAGTCAAATTCCTGTTATTAGTCTTTGAAAAACTCGCCTGTAGAAAACTGAAAGCTGAGTGTGTATGATTCTGGTATTTAACAGGTGAAAGCAAAGTGGTTTTCTTTTCAATAGCAAAGCTGTTCCTTCTATGAAGCACTGTGTGTGTGTGTGTGTGTGTGTGTGTGTGTGTGTGTGTGTGTGTCTTTCTTCACCATTCAAGGTGTAGCCATGACGTCCAACCTGTGAGTCAGGCCATCCTAATGAAGTTTCCACCCAGGGATACATGCACACCTTGTAAAGAAGAGCCGCAGAACAAACGATCCAATCACTCAAATTGATTTGCACACTTCACCCGGGCTCTCCAGTCTTTGTGAAAGGCTGTTGCTCTCAGCGATTAGGGCTGACTTTTGAGGGATTTAGAGCCGGGATTGACAGGGGTCCAATAATGAGCTGCAGTTGTTTTTGTTAGCGTATTAAAAAATGTAAACGTGCACTCAAGAAATTTACCAGCTTTCGAGATTGCAACCCAACCTGCAGAAAGAAGCAGGAGGAGGAAGAAGAGGGCAGCTTAACAACTACTTCGCTAATGCTTCACCTGTTGTCCAGTGACGTGAGCCGCACCATTGATTAAAAAGTGTGTGGGTGGTCTTTATGCCAAACCATATACACGAACACACAAATACACACGCCTCCCCATTCAGAAAGGAGCAGGAGACCCCTAACCGCAATCACACTCTGAGGCCTTGAGACTCCGAGCTCTCACGCGTCTATAAAAAGAGCTTTCCTCCTTTAAGGAAGCAACGGCAGACCCTCTCCTACTGAGCACTTCATCACAGAGCAGAGCGAAAGCAGAGGGATCACAGTTAGGAGTCACCACTCTGGAAGATCTGTGGACAAACGGAGGGAGAAAAACAAGAAGAGCCGAAAAGAAAGCATTCGGAAAAGGTAAAAAAAAAGAAATTGCCCTGAACTTGTTTGTGGACTCTTGTTGTTTTGGCGTGGATCAAAATTGTGTCGGACCGGTGCTAGCTTCTTGTTTTTCTGACTGAATGAGCACTATTGCATTGTTTAACCACACTCACTGATTGATTGATTTAGGATTTTCTGACATTTTTCTGACATGTACAGCTCCACTCGCTCTGTAAATGATCATTCAAGTGGATTTATATTTCATAGCTTCTCAGCTTTTTGAAGAATATGCACAATTTTCACAGTGACATTTAAATTGCCTTTCATTAACATATACCTCTATAAACACTACTTAACTAACTTAAGCTTTAAATAACCCCACATGTAATCAAAACATAAGGTTTAAATCTATTGTGATTGCAGCTCTCAGGCTTCTTTTATCAGCGTGTGTCTGTGGAGAGCAGAGCTCAGCTGAGTGACTCATACTGTAGGAAGAGTGAAGGCGAGTCTCTGCCAGAGTTACAGAGACGATGGCCCACCAAGGAATCACTTCTCAGAATTACAGAGGAGGGAGGGAGAAAAAACAAGATGCAATTTCCCAACAAAGGAAAGAAATGAACTCAGACATTTAATGCACCAAGATGAAAAATGTGAAGTAAACGCTCGGGTGAGGGGGGGGGGGGAGCTTTTCTGAAGTAGCTTGAAAATGTCCCTATGTGGGAAAACAGGAATCAGATGGCCGGCAGGATGTCACATTTAGCCGAGGTCCTGTGAAGATGAATTGGTCAGTGCTGAATCTTAAAGTTTACAAAGTTACATTGTTCTTTGTTATCTAGCTTCTGTAAAAATAAAACCCAATAAATAAATGGTTTACCATGGGCAGAGAGAGAGAATGGGAGAAGAGGTGTTAATAAAGAAAACAACTGCATGCCCTTTGGAGATGCATCACAAGGGAAGTCATTCAGTGATGTCATTTATCGAAGGAATTCGTTTTGATTTGTATTATTTCTGAAATGGGACCAGTGTGAATGCAGCCTCCTACAATACCTCAATGTTTCCTTGTAATGTGTCGGGTATTGCTCACTGTCCTTGAAGTAGCACAAAGGTAACGTTTGCTGCCCACTTATCTCACAAAAGCACCTTTAATTCATTTCACTTCACCGACCTTTCAATTATTGGCTATTAATGTTTAAAAAAGGGCATAATAGCTATTATATAGTGATATTCACTGAAGTAATCAACTACTAAATTATTACCCTGGTCACTGTTGTGTGCCCTTGAGCAGCTACAAAGGGACTGTTGCATTCCTTTTTGGTCCCTGTTTTTCCAGCAGGGTTACCCATTAAATTACTGGACATTTGGAAAATGTGTAAAAACACAGCTCAGGGTAGAAATTTATGTTTTTACCAAAGCAAGAAAATGAAAAATATAAAGACCCTGTCCTGCTCTGCCAAAACAATCAGACTGCCCTCAATTCAACATATATTTTCTGAACCCTACCATGAATCATTTTCATACAGTCCCTTAGTGTTAAAAACTACAAACTTTACTCGAGCCACTTTTAGGAACTCTCAAAGAAGAGGCTCCCCTGTCACATTTTCCAGCACTTTCATTATAAACCACTTTTAAATACGATGAATGTGCCGCTGGTAAACAAGACCATCTGTTACAATGCCTGTGATGTTGGCTGGAAGGGGAATGCTGATTAATGGTTTTTGAGCTCACAGCTATTATTCAACCATGACACACACACGCTGCTGCAAATCCACCAATTATCTCAAAGATGGTGTTGAAACAGGTCAAGTTATGTAAGGAAGGTAGGAAGGTGTTATACAAGTGCAATGATCAAGAGACACCTGCTGTATTTCTTCACGTAAGTGGCAATATCCTCCTATTTAGGTATCATTAAGTGAATAGTCGAGGCTGTCAGGACTGGTGTGTTATTAAAGCCTTGGTTTCAGTTCCCCTGCTTTACTTTCTTTCAGCTCACAGCCTCACTTGTGTTTCTGTCCTCCACACCAGGCTGAAGATGGTGTGTCTGCGTTGGCTGTTAGTGGCGGTGATGGCATATGTGTGCGTCCCTGGGTTTGGGTCGGTGTGCTGGGACAGCTCCATCTGCAACAACCTGAGCAACAAGGGACGGATACTGGTAGGTCAAACCATCCTCTCCGTCATCTACATTGTTGCTGTCTTTCTACTTCTTCTCTGTTAAGCCCATCAAAAGGCAAGGCAAGACAACTTTCTTACTGTAACAGAGTTCTCACAGGGTCACTTTGGTGCTTCAAATAGGACACAGTTCATTCTTGACTTTGGAAACAGCATCGACAGAATAATCTTTCCTCAAGCACCATTTAGTAGCTGTTCTTGAACTTTTAATCTAATCAGAGAGTCATCTTTAGATTCCCTTTTAAATCTTTCGATTTATAAACTTTTAAGACAACGTAGATGAGAAGTGAATTTATGATTCCCTGAAAAGACAGAATATCGTGTGATATGTTCGAAAGCTCCAGAACAGCTACTAAATGGACCTTGATTGATTTGTGACAAACAAAATGTATTGTGTAGATCTTAAAGCGGCTTAATTAAACTCAAAGGGAAACATATATTTTTGATTTACAAGTGTTAAGTGTTGAAGCAAGTCTAATATCTTTATGGAATTTGCTCCAGATCTGCTCAACATAAAGCAGTTACTTTAATAGCAGCTTCTTTATATTTGGATTCATATTTGAGAACAAGCACCACGCTTGTTTTGACCCACCGTAGTGGTCTGCAGGCTTGAGTCTGTGGCATGAGCGGTACATTTTGGTCTAAAACCATTTCTTGTGATTTACAAAGGAGTAGAAGTTAGAGCTAAAACATACAATCAAATAATCGATCAACAGAAAACTAATCAGCAACTATTTTGAAATAGATTTTTTTAGTCATTTTTAAGCAAAAAATGCCAAACATTGTCTGATTCCAGCAGCTTTTGTCTTCTGTGAGAGTAAACTGAATGTATTTGGGGTTTTATTGGAGTGTTAGTTGGACAAAACAAACAATTTGAATCATCAATATTACACAATTGTCTGACATTTAAATTCCCACCATAATCAAGAAAAGAATTAGGCAGATTAATTGATCTCAGTTGTCCAACGTGCTAGATAAAAAGGCGTTGATTTGTTTTTCATGTTCATGTTATTGTTGGAAGTTTTCACACGTCGATTTTCTCAGCGTTCCTATTCAGGGTGTCTATGACTCCGAACTCAGTGACTCAGACATGTACATTTTTGTGTCATCGGCTTTATGATAAACAGAAACTATGAGCATCTGCTACAATAAATCAGTATCAAAGTGATAAAATGCATTTGTGTTTCATCATCAACTCTTCTTGCTGCAAATGACTCTGACAGAGAGCTTTAAAACGTTTGCTGGCGTCTCTCTGATTCCTTCCACACAGGACTGTATTCACCTCTGCATGTCTGTGGTCCAGAATGAATTCCCAGAGCTCAGCCCATTGGCCCTGAAGGTTAACGATGATGATGACCTCTTACTCAGAATCCCTCTGGCCGCCCTGGTTTCTAAAGACAAAATATCAGAGTCAAACCTGAAAGCCCTCAGCGACCAGCGACGCTCCTATTCAATGGAGCATTTCCGCTGGGGCAAACCCACTGGCCGTAAACGCAGGCCTGTGAAAGTTTTTGCCTCTTCTCTGGAGGGAGGGGGCTCTGCTGAGGACGGTTTGCCCCCTCAGGCTCGCAGGCAGCGGAGCAGTAACGAGGACGAAGCAAAGCGCGACGTGAACGGAGAAAGAAATCAGAACCAGGGACTGCTGAGGGCGATGGTCAGTTCTAAGTCACACGTCCCGCTGAGCCCGCAGGAGAGAAAAGATGGGACCTATCGGATGAGTCACTTCAGATGGGGGAGCCCACCTGCCTCCAAACGTAATGGCAGCTTTATGAAGTCGTGGGAGGAGAAACCTCAGAGGCAGCTGGCCAAGCTCTTCAGGAACATTATAGTCAAGGATGTGCAGAGGATAATGGTCTGAATGGAGGATGGAGAAGAGGGGAAGGGCGCAGTAGTTGAAAGAGTCTAATAGCAATTGCATGTTAGTACCCACAGGTCTAAATTTTAAATTACAGAAATGTGTCACTATCATTAGCATGTTGTTGAAATCTTAACTAAAGATAAGAAACAAGCCAGTTTTCTGTTGAATAAAAACAACGCACCCTCCGACTGCCTTGACCTTCTTGGTCTGACTTAAAAGCTTTCTTAGTAGTATTTGTGTTTTGTAAAAAGAAGTAAACGGAGAATGCAATTCCGGGTGTGAATAAAATAATAAGTATAATCTATCCAGTTTATTTACAGAGTGGTATCTTTTTGTAAATTCATATATTAAAGATCATTGTTTGTGGCAAACGCTAATGGGAATTGACTGATTTTATTTGATAAGCGTTGTAACAGAATTACAACGTGAACTGTCAGCGACTTAACAATATATTGTTGCGCTCTGCAGCTGACTGCTCAACCAGTCACCTGCGTTTGCAGTCAAATCTCCTCATTCCCTGCATGACGACGGTCTCGGGCTGATCACATTAGAAAACAACAGTCTTTATCAGGTTTTTACCGTCATCAATAACAAAATAAAATCACAAACAGATCAGACCTTTTCTGGTTACAGACAAATTTATTGTACAATACAGCAACATCACTAGCATGCAAAGTCAGGTATGACACTCATAAGGCATTTCCTCCATGTAAAAGCTGCCTTTGTCACTAGGTAATCCCGTTTTTAAAGTGCAAAGTTCACAGAATGAATAGATTTGACCTACAGAACTACGTTGTAAACAGATCTATTAACTAGACATGTAATGACAAAAGTAAGATTTGATTACCGTCAGTTAATATTACATTACACGATGCAATGACAAGCACACTGGTAGTTTTACGGGTCTTCACTGCGAAGTTGCAAGATGCTGAAAAGACAATTTTACGAGATGTCACTGGAAGGGTTCGACAGCTGCACATTGCTCTTTGATAGCTTGCTCCTCACTTGCGTAGTGGAAAGAGTCACTGGACAGAAACTGTAAACTGTGTTTGAAGGGTTTGGTCTTGGGTAATGACGATAAAGACACACACAGCTGCGTGAACGTTCATATAGACACATGAACTAACACACTCACTCAAACACCTGCACTGACAAAAAGGGTAAACATGAATAGACAATCGGATACACTGGCATGTGTGGACATAAATATACATAGAGAGAGAGGACACTAAGTTGTAAAATAAAATAATGAAACAAACCAACCGACTGGGCCGTAACACATGACAATCAGGGACAAACCAGACACTGTCCTTTACATTAAACAAGATGGCTGCAACACGTTTCACGCCTGATGCAGTTAATTCACAAAAGTGCAGGAACTCTTACAAAAAACTAAAACAACAAAAAAAAGTCACAAAACTGAACCATCACAGCACCACCACCACAACAGAAGGAAAAATTTAAAAACACACAAAAGGATGTTACAAACGGTTGGGCCGTGTTAGCGAGGCTAGTGCCAAATTATTGCCATTATACTTTGTTTGTATAGCTGTGTGTACGTGTGTGTGTGTGTGTTTGTTTATGTGCACACACCCACACAAAATGGCTTTTAGACTTATTTAAATCTCGCTGAATGAGACAGTTGTACTGCTTGGAGGCAGTATGGTGTCAAAACAGAGTGCAAAGTCATTGCAGCAGGACTGAGGGTGTAATGGCAACACAACAGGTCATGACTGCGGTGCTAAAACCCGTTTCAAAATCTGTGGCTAGAAATTAAGTTGAAAGTAACTTTCAAACCTGTTTTCTTCAAAGAATCTATCAGATGGGATCAGTAATACTTTAGCAGGACACATTCAGACTTCACTAGTGGGATCTACTGGCCTCGAGATGATGCAAATGTCTGCTGTGGGCTGTTGAGACCTTTGTTATTACACCTTCTTGATTTCTTGTGTTGCTTATTACTTATTTTGACAGCACGATTTTTAACAAAACTATCCGAATACTAACTAAGTAGCTTTCTCCTTTATGTATTGGACACAATCAGTGTAGTGGCAGTCTAAAATTTGACTATACAGTATATGTACACACACAAAAACATCCCGATTCTGTACATCAGCTTAAAGATTTATATATTCTCTGTATATACACATTTATATGGAAAGGAGAAAAATAAAAAGATCTTAATTATCTTCTAGCGTTTGATCTGGTAAACATCGCGGTAAACACTTCAGATCTTCAGAAGTTTGGTGTGGACGTGTCTGTGGCGCAGTGTGTGTTTTAACTTGAGTCACCTGTAAGGCACACTCACTTTGGGAGGAAAGCACACAGGTCGACAGTCATCTTTCATTTAAACCACGCATAAAATAATATTAATATTATTAATAACAACAATAAGAAAAACTAAACTAGGTGAAGTAAATAAATGCCCGTCATGAAAGAAAAAGCACTTTTGGCTAACACTAAAAAGGCAAATAAAAAAAACGATAAAGCATTAAACACTGAAGACTGGAAGGAATATCTATCCATATTTCGATCAAACATACACAAAAATACACTGTCGAGTAAAACTAAAATGCATCTAATTCGCATACGCTCCTGCTGGACATAAAATCAACAAACAACAAAATAAAATGACATGAGAAATTAGCAAGATTGGTCAAGGGTAGTATGGCACCCTGTAAGGGACCAATTGGTCAAAAGAATGCCCGGGTATTGCGGCGCTATCACAAATGTCCAGTTACAGGGCATGCAACGAGTCAGTTCATTCTTAAGCCAATGAAATCACTTTCAGCCTCTCACTTCATTTCTCCTCAAAGTTCTCTGCAATCTCTGATTTGAAAATCCAACCCGTGGAGTTTCTACAGACATCTGAGGAGAACTGAGGGCGATAAGTGAAATAAATATTTGTTTTACTGCTGCATGTATTGACTTTAGCCAGCTTGTTTTGGCTGCAATCACGGGGCTAAAGAACTGACATTTCCGACAGCTAAGTTAATCAATCAGTGGCTTGTTCTTTAGTCGGCTTCAAACAAACAAGCACTCCTCTACTGTGGTTGTCTGATTCAAGATGCCTTTACAGTGAGAATCGGCTGCACCCCCCCAAACAACAAAACAAACAAAACACAAATCCCTTTTACTGTCCTAGTACACACACAGGTCAGGGAACTTCATCTCGTAGATGGGTACAGATCGACTCTGGCTTTGGCCGTAACCTGATGAGATGGTTCCAGATGGGCTGGGTGGGGGTCTGAATGGAAAGAGCACACAAGTCAACAATTATCACCGTCATCCTCTGGAGTCAATTTCATCATCGTCTTCATCACTGAAATCAACATCACTATCGCCCTGTCAATAATGCATCAAATACGGTTTCATTGTAAATATCTCAAAGAAGCATCTCTTACCTGATTGTAATCTCAAAGATCTGATTCAGTTTGCTCTGCAGTAGTGTGGCCTAGAAGGGACAATAAATATCACATAAGACAACAGTACAGAGCTGAAACAAGAAAAACAAACTGTCTAAAACAACTGGATAACAGGGAAATGTTTCTGATGTACCCTGGCTCCGCAGTGGGCAGCTATCTCCTCGAAGGGGGCCTTCTGAAACTTCTCCACCACTTGTCTCCTCCGCTCCCTCTCCTGCTCCTCCATACCCACACTGTCCACTAGAGGGAGACACAGTTTTAACAATGCATTGCGCTGTAGCAGGTTGGGTGTTGAAGGTGAGGAAATCACAACAATTGATTCCCCTGAATGTTGCTTAATGCTTCATTTCACTGCAGATCATGATCATGACAAAACCTAAACTACCATTTTAATTTCTACAACGGAGCCCCGAACGGGTTGATAAGTACGTAATTTCATGAATACTTTAAAACCACAGAAGTCGATAAGTGAGCGGACGTACCGATGGCGTTTTTCAGTGTTTCAAATGTGATCTCCTCTGCTGGTGTCCTCTGCAGAACAGAACAAGAAAAAAAGTAGCATGAAGCAGTAATAAAGTAAAATATCTTGAGAGGTCAGAAGCTCTGAATAAGTGCTAAACTTCCTCATAGTGGGTAAACTATTTGGGTTCTAGACCATGAACTTGTTGTAAATGCTTTTTGGCTTTACCTCCTCTTTCTCTGGACTGTTTCGGGACTCCACCTCCACCTGCAGTGAGATGGTCTCCCCAATACTCTTTCTCTTGGACAGACGGTCCTCATCTGGAAAGAGAGTGCAGATAGTTTTTAAGCTTTTTTTTTTTTTTTAAATAGAAAACTCGGAGAGAAAACACAGAGAGACTTTGATGGTTGGACACAGGAATATAAAAGTGAAGTTAGAGAAGGACTGTCCTTCAACTCAATGACCCTTGCCCAAGCCCGAGAGCTAGAAAAGAGTCTGTTTGTGATGAAGCGTCCTAGTTCGGCTCTGCATTTCCATAAAATAATCAATAAAGTGCCCATAAACATCATTATTTACTTGGACACAGCTGACTCTTGAACTTAGTGATAAATTAAAACACAAGAAATGTATTGTTTGAGCTCCTTACCAGTATACTGGGGGACATAAGGCGTTGCCAGTCTGTCTGTGTTATAACCACTGCCTCCAAGGACCTCTGTGATCTTCGACTGGAGGAACAATATATCCCCTTCTAGCTTCTCCAGTGAAGAAGGCAGTCTAGGAAGAAACGGTGTGGCGATGTGGTTTTATATAGTAAATAGGAAAGGTGCACTGCCATGATTGCATATTTAAATGTCTGATTTAAATGTTGGTATGGTAAGAGAGACAGGAGAATTGAATGTGGGGCGATACATACTTGGGATTATAAATGAAGACATCCTCAGGCAAAAGGTAGGGACTTTCTTTCTGTCTCACCTCAATGACCTGAAGCGCAGGAGGGAAAAATAAGGGAGATTATTAAAACAGGTTATTAGTTTTCAGACACACACACACACACACACACGCATTTATATAAATACACAAAGAAGCCCAGGCCCAGACCTCGTGTATGTGCTGGCAGAAGGCTGGGACGGTGGTGAGCTGGCAGATGAGGTTGAGGTAGGCGGCGGCGAGGGCATGAACAGCACAGCGGTTATAAACAGGCATAGCCTCGTCAGTGGACAGAGCCAGGTCCTGCACGGGACACACAGAGACATCAGCGAGGATCTTATCTTCTTCAAATGCTCCCTTGTTCACAGATATTTCACGATCAATGTTTGGAAGCGCCGATAAAATGCTTTGTATTTAAATAGGTGCGATATATAAAGAAAACGAATTAGCACATCATGACGCGGGTCACTGCGGCAGCGTTAATACAAGAACGACAAGTAAATACAAACACATTACGTGATCGAATGCAAGTGCGTCAGTTACCTGCAAGGCCAGCGCCAGGCGAATGAGGTCCACCACCACCTCTTCGTTGGCCAGCTCCACGCTGAGGAGACCCAGCAGCGCGAAGAGGGTCTCGTAGTGCTGCCGACCACTGCTCTGCTCCTTGCAGCCCAGGTAGATGTGTCGGTACAGCTGCTGGCCGTGCTGTGAGCAGGATGCACAAGGAGAATGACGAGTCAGAAGAAAATGCAGGCAGAGAGGGATATTGGAGTTCAAGGCGCTCTAGATTCTCTGCAGCTCCATCACCAGTGTAAATATTTCTACGGTCAAAGTTCCAGCACCTTTTTCATGAACAAGTTGTCCTGTCTTGAACACTTGTCAACTTTGAGCTTGAGCACAGAGATGTCAGAGATGATGCTGCACAGAAAGAAAGGCAACGTTATTAACATGTCGTCACTCAAGTACAGCCAAGCTCCAACACACACACACAACAAACGAGGCCCCACGACATGCACGCAGACCTGCAGGTGAACACACGCACCTTATGTTGGAGAACTTGGGTGTGTTGTCATGCCTGTCGATGAGACTGAGAAGGATTTGGAGCACCAGCAGCCGAACCTCCGGATCCTCTGTTAGAGAGAAGGACAGCAGCGGCTCCAGGAAAGAGCTGGGCAGAGCTGTCAGCATGTTGGTGGTCTGGAAACCCGCCGTGACCTGAGAGAGTGATGATCACAAGCCGTTTATGGTTTCCAAAGCTCCGAAACATGAAAAAAATGCATTTTAACCACGGTGGGGTTTGACTTTTGGCCTTTATAGCATGAAGGCTACAAATAATCTCTAATCAGAGAGATTGGAGTTCAGCGTTGGAAATAACACAGCTACTAGCGCTATTACATTAACTCCTTTCTTAAAATAATAATAAACTCCCAGAAAGCCTCAGGTCTGCCACATCAGTAAGCTCCTTTAAATCAGGGCTGAAAACATTACTGTTTACTACGGCCTTTAATTCAGGAAGCGAATCATCTGCACTGTAGCTTTTAAATTCTACATTTTATCTTTAAAACTTTTTTATGTATTTTCATTTATGATTAGTTTTAACTATTGCTTTCTTTTTATCCTTTACAGCACTTGAATTGCATCCCTGTATGAAAGGTGCTGTATAAATAAACTTGCCTTGCCTTAATGAATCAATGAACTATTTTATTAATTGATGAATCATTTTAATCATCTGTTCTGGGAGGTCGTGCTTCATAAAGCAAAGGTTTAACGAACAAGCCGGGAAAATAATCAGCAATCAATACTGAAAACAACAGCCCCTTTAAATGCTTTTTAAACCATTATTGATTAACTGATATATTATAGTACTGGGACGTGCTCGCGGTCAGCGCATGCTAGACCGTCGCGGGGGGGGGGCTCTCACCGTTTACCCAGAAGCTTCAGGGCCATGAGGGAGAAGATGAGGAGGCTGAACATGAAGAGCAGGAAGACGTAGAAGATCTGAGGCAGAGCGTTCCGGATGCTCCTGAATGCTCTGCGGAGCTGAACACAAACAAACAAACACACACAGAGTTTATGAAGCGTCTGAAGCCGCCCTGAACGCTCCGTCCTAATGATGCGTTCAGGCGCCATCAGCTCAGAAAGTCAAAACATTTCTGCGTTTAGCAGCAGGAAGTTTAAACAGCTGAAAACATTTGTGATCCAAAGATTACAGCGACAGCATGAAGGCCACCGTCAGTCAGTCTGGAAGAAAACAGCAACACATGATGGTTAACCAGCGAGAAGCCTCAACACACACCTGGACACCTGAACACACACACACACACACCTGAACACACACCAGAACATCTGACCACACACAGCCACCCACACACACACACACACACACACACACAAACACCTGAACACACACACCCAAACACAAGAGCACACACACACATACAAACACCTGAACACACACACACACACGAACACACACATGTGTACACAAACACACACCAACACCTGAACACACACCAGGTCACGTGACCACATTCAAGTCTTCTTAACTTCTGGTACAAGCAGGGCCGTACACAGACTGAGGGGGGGGGGCACTGCCTTACTCCTCTGGGTATAAAACTCTTTTATTATTTGAGCAACGTAAAGTGATATTTATTCACGACTGATTAATTATTGTTCAGTCAGTCGGAGGATGAAGTTTTCTACCATTAGCTCGACATGCAGAGTCTGTCCTGAGGGGGGCGCTAGAGGAAAGATCAGGCTCACTGAAATCTAAAGGGTTCATCCACTGAGGAGCAGGAAGGACAAAACTGACACTAACATCATTTCCATGACAACATGAAAGCATGACAGGTGAGACAGGCGGGCCGTTACCTGCCGTCCCTCTGTGACGTTGACCAATAGCAGCGGGCGCAGGACTCTGGACCAGCGGACGCCGTAACAGTCTGAAGCTGTCAGCGCTCCGTAGATGATCATGTCGACCAGAGTGAGCTGGACGACACAGAGGAACAACGCGTCACCATCATTAATCTGAACGTTTACAACAGAAAATAATTGAGTAATCCAGGAGAATCAAAGGTCCGCCTCCCAGGTTCAGTCAGGTGTCGGGGGCGTCGGCATGTGGCCGGTGCAGCACTAAACATCCCCGAGGACCCGTCCACTCTGCGGCGGCAGGAAACCCGGCACAAAGTAACAATGACGATCCATAGGTCTATATATAAATATATAAAGCTGTGTTTGTATCTGTTCTTCATCTGTCAGCACAGTTTTCACATCATGCATGTAAGTTGCACCAGCAGCTCATTTGGAACACACGTTACATTAGTAACTTCCTCGATCTGCAGCACAGCTTTGTTTGCTTGTTTGTTTTCCCAGAATGCCACCAAACAGGCCGGGTCAGAGTCATCTTTTAAATGATTAATATAATATACTACGGAGCTGTAATCAGTGAACATGCCAACAAGGAGGGTCACGAATACACCAACTGGTGCAGCCGGTAAGTTTTTAAAACTTTCTGTGGCTTTAATTCCTCACAACTTGTTTTCTCCTGAGAAACGTTAACTGGTTTGTGAATGCAGACACATGCTGTGAACCGATCAGGACCGACACTTTTCACTTTGATTTACTGCAGACAAGATGTTAAGAGACAAACTGGAACATGGAGGAAATTCAGAAGCACCTGAAGAAGAAAAAAGGCTCGACGACATGGAACAAAACCGCCACTAGCATATCACACAACAGGCAACAATCCTGACAACACATGAAGATGAGCAGACTACAGGAAGCCACTGCTGCTGGTTATAAATGTTAGAAAAGACTCCAGCAGTGTTTCATGTTATTTCATGATGTGATTGGTCGCCTCAGTCACTGAGTCACCAGGAAGCCTTTCTGCTTTGAAAAGGTGCTGACGAGGCAACATCTCCGGCTAAAGGTTGCTTCACAACAACAGGCAGAAAGTCTCCTCAGCACATTCTGACTCTGCTGCCTCAGACAGGAACTCAGCTCAGCACACGGCAACGACTTCAGCCTTCACACCCAAAACCAGGAACTGTTCAGGGTCCAAACTGTACGACTCACCAACTGTCAGCAGGATGTAGCCCCGTCCCCGAGGACGCCCCCGGGGGGGCTCCATCGTTCAGAAATTCAAAGAACTGGATCCAAACTGTCTGACAGCAACTGGTCGAGAACCTTAACAGATAAAATGGGACCCTGGCTTTGAGCGACCGCGGGACCAGTTTTGTTTGGGTCTAATGGTTCTGACAGACATGAGTTTAAAAAGTGTTGCTTAATGTCAGTCGAATGCATCGTGCGAGCTAAACACGCGTCGCATCTGATTGGCTGACGGAAAGTCCGTCGCCACCAGGAAGCAGCACGGAAAAATCCATCCATACATATTTGCTAAATTTTTGATTCTGGGAACTTGGTGACAGAGTGACGACTCACAGGGCTCGTGAGCTAACTGCTAACTGCTAACACAGCCAGGCACATGCTAGCACTGTTCAGGCGCTTTAGCTTTGGGTCTTTTACTTCCTGCTGACAATCTTTTCTCACCATCGTTCATCATTTCATAATGATGAACCAAACTGATGATCTCAATAAGCCCCTCCCACCAGAGTGATGACGCCATTAAGCCCCTCCTACCATGAGGATGACGATGATACAGATGTTTTTGGGATCTTTCCAGAACTTGTCTCGAGGGATCACTTTGGCGTAATGAATGATTCTACAGGTGAAGACGAGCAGACAGAGCAGCTCCACCAGCATCGTGGCCTGAAACACAAGACACTGTTGATGCCCCCCACCGACACCGAAACCCACCGACAGGTACATCAGATTTTAACTCTCTGGTATCTGGTACATGTCACTGGTCTCTAGTCACTGGTCACTGGTCTCTGGTACATGTCTCTGGTACAGGTCTCAGGTCTCTGGTACAGGTCTCTGATCTCTGGTACAGGTCTCTGATCTCTGGTAAAGGTCTCTGATCTCTGGTACAGGTCTCTGATCTCTGGGTATTGGTCTCTGGGTATTGGTCTCTGGGTATTGGTCTCTGGGTATTGGTCTCTGGGTATTGGTCTCTGGGTATTGGTCTCTGGGTATTGGTCTCT
>JAVQJD010032609.1:0-14816 GCA_036023655.1 Nannoperca australis | reverse complement strand
ACAGCATTCTGTCCCTCACGACAAGACACAAATGATCCGAGTACACAGAGGACACATTATTAAATGTTCACATACAATCATTATCGCAAAGCATATGTAATCATGGGACATGTAGTAATAAGAAAGTTTATTGTAATAAGAAAGAGAGAAATGTTGCCATCACACAAACCAAGAAAGGTTAATCTGCAAAATTAACAGAATGTAATCCAGATTGAATTACACATGCTTTTTCCAATTTAGCAAATATTAATTTATTATAATATAATTTGTACAAACTCTAAATGGATTTTATACATATTGTTAAATGTTTCTGCTTGTATGACTGTTATGTGCCATGCGGGAGGATTAAGTGTTTTCTATTGGTGCATTCTGTCTGGACATTGAGCCACAATGTTGTAGCTTCACTGAATTCTGGCTGACAGATGTGCAGCATGGACAGTCTCCAATGGCCCTACGCTAGCACATCTGTAGACCTTAATTTGAGGTCAGTAGTTTAAAATACTGTACACGCACTAACACACACAAACGCCCAGACAGCATTGTCTTATCTTATGTCACCAGAATGCACGGTTGGCAGATATATAGCCCACTGATGCATTGACATGGGGTTTCCTTATTCACTCAGAACAGTCTTTTTCTTTGAAACATGTAAATTTAATCTAACAAACCTTTTAAAGAATGTTTTTCAGTTTTTCAACAGGAATAGTGTGCAACTTTGAAGAAATCAAAGAGGGAGAAAATCTGTCTTTAAAGCCACCCAAACAAAAATAGCACCCTTAAAATAGTGCTCAAGAAATTGCTACGAAGTTATTATTACTTCAGAGGTTTAAAACCCCATTGACCAGTACATTTTCATCTGTGGCTTTGAAAGATGCTTTTGGTTGTTCAGACTTTTCAAAGGGGGAGGAGGTTGGATGTAGAGTTGAGCGAGGGGGATGTTCAGTTTAAAGGCGTGCTCTGCCGCTGTAATCTCTCATCATCCTGTCCCCAGTGGATGATTTAGATTAGCATGAGTGTTCTTATAATTCAGTGGTGGGGCTTATGTCACCCTCCACATCACTGAAGGCATGTAAAGCCCCTGACTCCACTGAAATGGAAAGCACTATAATCTACTAAAGCACTACATAAAGGTGGTTTTAATTATTTGTTTCAGCAACTTCCTGGAACTGCTGCTAAATAATTACAGCATCTTGACTACGGCTCTGTACTTTGTTATGAAATTGTTGCTGCGTTGATGAAATGGTGCGATTACCAGGGTCAACATGGACATAAGCCTTAAAGACAGACCATCTGGCCCAGAATGAATGGTTGGAAGATATAAAGCCAAGTGACACATTGATGTTGAGTTTCTTTATTTAAGACCTTTTCTCCGAAGCATGTAAAATGTGAACAGACAATAAGACCGGTGGAGAATATTGATAGCATTCTTGTGCGTTAAGTATGCACTAAGTGTAGTTTTTAGCCGTGGCTTTAGGGATGGCAATGTTGTCTATTGGTCAAACCACCAGACTGAAATGTTGGTCCAGACAATAATATATGAAGATGGATGTGTCTTCACTTCCTCCCTCTGTATAAAAATGAAGCCAAAATATCCTGGAAACAGGAGCTGCCATCTTGTGCTGCTGACATCATTTGGAGTCAGAGTTTGTACAGTATCAAGGTCCCTCCCACACACCCATCTGAACCAATCACGAGCACACCACAAGTTGTCAATCATGATGCCACACCCCCCTTTTACTACATCAATGAACTAATTAAAATGTAAAAGAAAAATTTATGAATTATTAAGCGTGATTAAACGTAATTAATCAGCGTGATGACAACTACCTAAAACGGGAGAAACCATCTTTGGGATGAATCTTAAGTTCATTTGAATTTTTTAACAAGTATGCTGTGCTAGTTTGCAGCTAACATGACAAATATAGTTGCCTGGTTTGAATTCGCACAAGCTCTTCAATCTGAAAATATTCCCCTCTTTAAGAGTTTTAAGTAAAATTGTATTAAATACACAATGTTTTTTTACTCTGGTAAGGTTATCAGAACATGACTGTCTATAAAAGTGCAATTTCAACAATCAAACCAATTTAAAAAAAAAACACACACACAATAATTAAATCTGATGTCAGATTGCTGAAGTAAAATAAAGTGGCTATGCATAAAAAGAGCAGCAATAAACTCTGCCCTGTGATTCTCAGCTGACACCAACATGGTAGCATAGCAGTGAACCTGCATGTAACTGGACTCTTGGACTTCCGACCTGACAACTAATGAGTCTTACATCATAAAACATTATAAAATGTTAAATAATGTGCAAGAGAAGTGAGACAAACCAGCTTGTTCCCATCAGTGCTGTCAAACAGAAACACCAATGTGAAAGCAGCAGATAGGGTAGTTCATCTCCATGTTGTTTGTTTACATTTTGAATGTGGTCGCTCTGACTGGGCAGCGTCCTTATTGTGCAGAGTGACACAGCATTCTGTGTATTCAGAAACGGAGAGATGGTGAAAACAGCCGAGGTCGGTCCCCTGGAAAGAGCAGTGGGATGGACACCAGAGGGAGACCCTGAGTAACATATAAGCCACTGCAGCCATGATGCAAACCAAATCCTAAAATACGGCTAAAAGAACTGTTTGGAAACTGTTTCTGGTGAGTGGAAATAAGATGGGAAGACATGACATGCTTGCCCTAGATTCTTTACATGCAGTAGTTAAAGTGAATATTGGTTAAAGTTGTGTTTTCTTTACTGGAGAATAGATTGAGAGAGCAGCAGATGTGGTTTTCTATTACAGCTACTAAGTCAGTTGTAAATGCTGTTATTGCTTTATAGTAGTCTTTGAATCAGGGGTGATGATGTGGGTGTGAATAGGGAAGCAACAAAAACAGGTTAAGTGACGTGTTTACTTCTCAGTGTGTGAATGTGTAGTGTTTGTGTTTGTGGCCCTAAGCTATTGGTGTCCCTTTTTTATTGTGATGTAATGGTCCTGCTGTCTTCTTTCAAAGTAAGGGACTTAAAGCACAAAGACATCATTTTTAGCCATGCTCGTGGCTCGAGGAGTGACTCTGTCAGTCGGTCGGTTGGTTCACCACATTAGTCCACAATATCTCAACAACTACTGGATGGATTGCCATGAAATTTTGTACAAACATTTATGGTTCCCAGAGGCTGAATCCTAATGCATTTGGTGATCGCCTGACTTTTTCACTAGTGCCACCAGGAGGTTGACATTTGTGGTTTTGAGAGAAATGTCTCCACAACTATTGGAGTTATTGCTATGGAATGTGGTTACAAACTGGTAAAATCTAATAGCTTTGTCATCAGGTAAAAATTTCAGTTATGTTTGGTTTATCACTAATGACACTTCCATCAACTAATTAGCAAATGTTAGCATGCTAACATGCTAAACTCAAATAGTAAAAATGGTAAACATTATACCTGCAATGCTGTAATTATTGGCATGTAAGCATGCTGACGTTAGCATTTAGCTCAAAGCTGCACTGTGCCTATACGGCCTCACAGAGGCCCTAGCATGGCTAAAGACTGTTAGTCTAGTCTTGTAGTTTTATATTCATATACATAAGTGAAGAGTTTGACTGACAGACAAAAAATCTGCAGTTTGGGTTTCTTAACTGATCATAACTGAAAACGAAGGCCTCTTTTCCTGCTGTGTTTCCCATCACTGTGTTCTAGTGGTTGGGTTGACACTTTACTTTACATTCAGATTTCAAACTGTGCGTTTTAACAAATTGGAACCAAAGAGATGTAGTAGGGCTATGGAGCAACTATATATCTATCTGCATACACACACAGTACCAATTTGGACACACTTTCCATTCAAGTGAATGGGGAGTGTGTGTGTGTATATCTCATAAAGCTATCTTCATAGCATAAGATACCTTCAAAGCATGAGGATGGTAAAATTTTTCTGATTGCCGACAAATCCCATGAAAAGACCAAAACTAATAATGTGATAATCCATACCTGTATACTGTCAGTCTTATCATGTAGACTAGATATTTTAATCCAAGTGGATGCTTTGGCCACTGATTGTTTCATACATCTGCATGTTGAAGTAATGCTGCATGTACACAATTGTCCAATATGTTTTCATCTTTCCTCCAGAGTTGCATTAGTTTCTCTTGTACTGTGTCCCACTCCTCTGACAGACTCAGAGCTCACTGACTTTGGCAGAAGCTGAGGTGAGATCACTGGAACAGCCTCGGAGCTGCCAGGCATAATGAAATCTGTGGAAAAAGCTCTGTCAAGATCAGCTCGTGTTATTTTTGAAATGGAAAGGTAGAAATGCTACAAAAGAATTTATGAACTCCCCTATGTTATTTTGCAGTTATTCGCTGGTAGATGGAGGTCAGCAATTTTTTTTTCCCATATGAAGAAATTAGATTATTCAAATAACTGCCTCAGACACTAGATTGGTCTGGGGAAATATGTGTCCATCTAAGATCTTGACCTTCTAAAATGTACAAAGATTGGTCAACTAACTGTGTCTTCCAACCAGTGGAAACCACTCTGAATGAGCACAAGAGTCAAGAGATTATGAAGGAATAACAACATACTATATTGTTAAGAATTGACCTACTTGTGGTATGTCATACATCAGTGACATGGGGAATGTGTGTGTGTCTCTGCATGTACAGTGAATCAGCAGCTTCCACACACACACACACACAGACACAGCCACACACATATGCGCTCAGAAAAATCCCTTTGGCTTTCACTCTATTGGCTGTGGAGGAGACCCATAACCGCTGCCCCTTTTTTGCCATTTGTTAGATCACCAGCCGTCAGCCAGTAGTCGCTCACATACTCCTGATGCTGCACACGCTCACTGCACTGCAGTGAGCCAGCATTTACTTCAGAGAGAGAGCGAGAGAGGAAGGTTAGGAGAGAGATGAATGGATGAGACAGACTGAGCCAAGTATGCAAGTGATGGGAGGAGAGAAAGTGAGGGGGAGAGAGAGATAGAGAGACAGAGAGAGGGAGGGGAAGAGATGATGTAAAAATTGAAACCCAATCTGTCTTAATCACCCCTCCTCAACTTGACGTGTGTGTGTGTGTGCACACACGCCCACGAACACACGGAGGAGCTGCCTCGCTCACACGCATCCTGTCGTGTCCCTGTTTGGCTCGCCGCTGCTACCTGGAGGGAAGCATCGTTTCACGTCAGAGCTGACGGGACTTGGAGGCAGGTGTAGAGGGATTTTAGTGCACATTCTGCCCGTCTCGCCCACATGGAGCCAGTGTTTTGGTCTGTGTACTGGAATGGATGACCTGTTGATCGGCCCATAGATGCAGCTCTGTAAGTCCTCTTATTAATAATAATGTTAAGAGCCAAATTCTGAGCCTTTCGGAGCAGCTGATGCTGTTTTGAGCTCACAGTTTTTGCATGATCATAACTAGTCCCTCTTGGGGTCACTACAGTACATGCAACAATGTGAAAGTCCTCTGATAAGTTTAAAATCCTCCAATAATATTCCCTTTCATGTGTACCCTCCACTGCGTAGAAGATGACGACTCAGTCCAGCAGGAATTATTCCACTTAGCTGGTGCGGATCTGATTATGTAACACTGGAGTGTTGTGTGGCTGCTGCAACCTTGTGCACTGTCAGCACCGGGCTGCTTCTGTTGTCCTGCTGTGGCTAGTTTTAGTTTTATAATCAGTGCCATATTTGATGCTCTGTTTATCTGCTTAACCTGGTCCGTAGAGCTGGTAAGTTATTAACATACAGCCTAAGACCTGAGCTTTTGTGTTTGTGCATGTCTGTGCTGATATAAAGTGTTTTTATATTGTCAATCAAATCTCATAATGCAAATGGTTTCTTTCCTTTTTATATATAGTTACACGTTTTTGAATTAAGAAAATGGCCTCTAAAGCTGGTTTTAGCATCCGGGCTATCAAATGTTAAACTCGATTGTGAACAGCTTGTTCACTACAAAAGTTCTTTACTTCTGCAGTAACTTACTGTAACTGAGCTGCTCAACATGTAACCATTTGGCAGCTGACAGCAAACACATTATGCACCAGACATGCAACATATTGGACATGTTGGTAATAACCCAGTGACAGCATGACAGCTTCATTATGAAGGATTTAGTGACAGAGAAGGAGACTTGTATGAGAGAGAGAGAGAGATTAAGAGAAAATAGAAGAGGGAAGAAGGGAAGGAGAGCATGCACCGTAGAAAGAAGTTCGGTCCCCGAGGGTTTCCTCTCAGCAGCAGAGAGTGACCTGTTTCTGTCCCTGGCTTGAATGTGAAGAGACAATAAAAGCCCTGACACACTTTCCGTGTCTAAGTTAGCTGCCAGATAACAGAAAAGTCAGACTTTAAATTAAAAGATGTTTCAGATCAATCTGGAGAGCAAGTTCTTCACAATTCAGAAGAATCAGTGTGAAAAGTGGTATTAACGTGAAGTGTTAATGTTTGTGTAGGTTCACTGTTCTGTCTCTCACTGGTGAGTGCTCAACACACGCTGTCACTTTATCATCAAATATTTATCACTCAAAGTGCATAACACCCAGCCATAGACGCAGCTCATATTCAAGCGCCGCTCTGACTATCTGCTACTGCGGTGGTTCCCAACACGGGGGTTGAGAGCCCCCGAGGGGTCACAAGTTACATTTTATTATGTTTATTTTCTCAGATTTTTCTATAATCATGTAGGATGGTTTTACCTAAATAGAACTATTTTTTCTCTCCCAATACCATCTTTGATACCTTAACTCAAGGTACCTGCTTAAATTGAGGACTGATCCAATACCAGTGCTGTCTGAATTTAAAATCTGTACATACCTCACGGAGATACATTTATTTATGTGAGGTAACACGAGGCCAGAGGTCACTGTAGCAGCCTGTTGTGACTGAGTTTCCTGTTCTTTGGGTTTGGTCAAATTCCTCGCAACTCCTGGACACAGGACAGTAAGTGACGATGTTCTAGCAACTGGATACAAAACTCAAAAATGGTGCCCAGTCACTGGACACTGCACACGTGCAGTAGTGTTTCTACAGCTGGCTCCACCCACACACTCCCACTCAGCTTATAGACTGAGCTAGCCTCTTAATACATCTGTGGTGAAAATCGCTCACAAGTAGATATCACTTTTGTGGGTTATCAGCCAAAAAGGTTGTGAACAACTGCTCTACTGCATTCTCTGTCCAAAGAGCTCTCTGGACACAGATAATTACAATGGGAGGTTAATAACTTGGGTCCATAATCCAAAAAAACAACAACCTCAGTTTGATCTCTCACCCTCTTCACGACCCTGTCAGATGTTGGCTCTTTCCCCAGGCTGTCATGTCCATTGACTCAATGAAAGAAATTGAAAATACTTATCTGTAAATAAGTTTATTCCACTGACCAAAAGGAAAGACAGCAGTTGGTTTTATCTTGGTGACCTGCTGATTGAGGGGATGTTCTCTGTCACTGTTTCTAACCTTAATACTTGTGTTTATTTAGAGTTGATTTGGTGTGCCTGTTTGTGCATTTGGTATTTCCTCTCTCTGTGAGAGGATGGAAGGAAGATGGCATTTTGCTTTAAACTTTGATCTTTACAACCAACAGGTTTCCACTCGCCTCCGTGGGTCATCACTGCGTCTTTGACCACATACGGTGTCTTTTCGCTGTGTCCTCACTTGTCTCGTCCTCCCTCTGTTTCACTCTGCAGGGTGCAGCGTAAGAGGAAGAGGGACTCGTATGTCAGAGTTTTAGGATGGCCAGTGAAGGCTCCACTATTCCCAGCCCCGTCGTCCGCCAGATTGACAAGCAGTTCTTGATCTGCAGCATATGTCTGGACCGTTACGAGAACCCCAAAGTACTGCCCTGCCTACACACCTTCTGTGAGAGGTGAGTGGAGTTACCATGCTGTTTTAATGTAGGGATTGCATGTTTTAATCCTGTTAATCATGTACTCTTTGTGTGTGGTTTAAATGTGCAAATGAAGAGTGGGGAAAAAGTGGTCAAATGCAACTTGTGAAGTTTCAAGTTCAAATGTATGATTTGTATGTTTTCTGGGAAAACCTTAAGTGACTACATCTGACCTTAAGTGACAGATGTAGAAATAATACTTTGTATATTTTGTAATCAATACCATGTTGCTTTTGTACATTTTGAGTATCATTTCACATGAGATGGTGCTGCATGTCTGCTGTGGTGGGTTGGTGCCTTTGTTTCTGAGACAAAAGAGAAACTGTGGACTGTGCCTGTCTGTCCCTTCGCTCTGGTCGCTTCTGGAGAATCATTAAACCATTACATTTAACAATACAGTTGTTGTTTCTTGTAGTATATCCATTTCTCTCTTATGTGTAATTGTAGGACGAAACTAGTTGAATATTTTGCATCTTTTTCTGTCCTGGGCTTAACCTACAACTATATTTGATCACAATTTATGATTATAAAACCGAAATGAATGTTTAAAGTGGCACATAACCCTCAATGGTAGAAAGCCTTTATTGCACTGACCTACGCATGTTGAAAGCCTCCTGTTATTTCTTGTTGACCGCATCCAACATGATGCTAGGTTTAGTCGCAGGAGTGACCACACTCATCAGTGATGTAATGTTGCTCTACACTTAACATTAAAAGAAATGGATGTACATAGATTTATGAAGCTTCTTATTTTTATTTTATTTTTTTATGGACAAATATAGTATGTAACAATGTCACATAACACAGCATGTATAGCCCAAGTTCATTTACAATGTTCATCCTTACATGGGCATTTAAAAATGCACAAAACACAACAATAAAATAAATACAGAACAGCATAAAACACCGTTTACAAACAATGATACAATAAAATGACCATAAAACTTAATCATTCTACATGACTGATCCCTTTTTAAAAACTGTTTAAGTTTTAAGTTCGATAGATAAGTTCCACACATTGAGACATACTCTGTTTTTTATAAGCCTGGCAGGAACGACCAGGGTCACTAAGCACCAGAGGAGCTTAAAAACTTAACATATTTAATAATAGTGGGATCTTATCGGCTTCCTATGTAATTTCATTGCATTATATATCATAAGAGGCTTGATTGTTTTAGATGCTGCTTTTGGCCAGAGTGTTGCACAATAATGCAAATCTTCATTATTAACCTTCATTGAAGATTGTAATAATCAGTTTGGTGGTGGTGTTGCACTAAATTATTTCTAACGTTGTGTTCCATTTCTATTTACAAACGTGAGGGAAACAAATATTAGAAGCATCTCTTAATATAATCCAGTCCAACAAAATGTGACCTCAAAAGTTAAGTGTTTAATTAGCTCCTTCTCTGACATGGTGTCATCAAAACTGAACATTATGAGCTTCACAGTGACAGGATTTATGGGATCAAGACAGGGTCGATTCCACTAGACTGTGCAGGTGTAGATAATTAACTGGTAAGACGGGAACTGAGTTTGTCTGGCTACAGTAGATGACTTTTTGGCTGTAAATATTTCAACCATTAGATGGCATCAAAGGCAGGATTTCCACTTTACAGGTCAATGAACCGGTACATTATAGTTTGTAATGATTTTGTTGATTTCATTTTTCAGAATTCAGCTATGTAAACCAAAAAAAACTTGCTGTATTCATAGTAATGATATACATCATTACTCTCTGTATACAGTATAACTGAGTCCTTAATCTTCATACCTTCTCAATACAACACGCATACACTAGACAACCTTTGCCTTTCTCCAGATCCTGTTTTTTTACAGGATGCTCCCACTTAGAATCAGTATTTCCCCCCTCTCTCCTCCTCCAGGTGCCTGCAGAATTACATCCCGGCCCATAGCCTCACACTGTCGTGCCCCGTGTGCCGCCAGACCTCGATCCTGCCGGAGAAGGGTGTGGCGGCATTGCAGAATAACTTCTTCATCACCAACCTGATGGACGTGCTGCAGCGGGCGCCGGACAGCTGCAGCCAGGAGGCCGCCGCTCTCAACAACCTCACCACTGTGGCTACAGGCCAGCTGCTCTCCTGCCCCAACCATGGAGGCAACGTAAGAGTCCTGCACAGGAGTCAGTTTGTCTTCCTGTTTCTGTCTTTTTTTTCATTTGACCTCCTCTCTGACTTTTACAGACGTACATCAAATGCTTTGTGTAATTAAGTAACCTAATGGCACTAAGTAAACATGACATGATAAAAATGTGTATGTCTAGTAATCTGA
Source organism: Nannoperca australis (assembly GCA_036023655.1). Taxonomy (NCBI): domain Eukaryota; kingdom Metazoa; phylum Chordata; class Actinopteri; order Centrarchiformes; family Percichthyidae; genus Nannoperca; species Nannoperca australis. Next base: position 4,648 of record JAVQJD010032609.1, on the reverse strand, counting down.
GGGCAAATAAGGTGTGTGCTAGTTGGACCTTAATAAGCCACCACATCTGAAAACCCAGTGGTTGTTCCCTGGATTGTTTCATGTCCTTTTATATGAATTATACATCTTCTGTGACTGGAGGTTAGTTTTAAGACACTAGCATAGCTTTTACTTGTGTGCAGCGTTAATAATGAATAATAGTCTAACACATCTGATAAAGACTTGATCATGAACAGCTTAGATGTTAAGTTCATTGATCACTGCTTCAGGTTTTGTAAGAGTTCACTGTCAGCCAAACATTCACTGTTTTTGGGAGAGTTTATAAATACAAAATTAACAAGACTTATTAGAGTCTGCAGCTAGAGAGTGGCAATGTGAGGCTGTATTTGGTGTTATAAGCTAAATGCTAAAACCATGCTAAAATGCCGACAATGCTAACATGCAGATGTTCAGCAGTTTCAGTCTATCTTAGTTTAGTGTGTTAGCATGCTAACATTTGCTAATTAGCATTTAAGACAAAATACAGCTGAGGCTGATGGGGATGTCATTAGTTTGTTTGGTTGTAAACTAACGTATAGGAAAAGATGGATGGTGCTAGATGAAAGGTTTAGGGATCCAAAAAGTTATTAGCATTCTTCTTGTGGACGACATAAATAAGTGTACCAAATGTCATGGCAATCCATCCCTCTGGTGTCGAGATGTTTCACTGTGAACCAAAAATATGAACCTGCTGGTGGCACTAGAGGAAAAATCAGGGGATCATCAAAGTCCGTGGGCATCATCCTCTGGGGAACATGAATAGAAGTCATATATAATAATCATTTTATGGTAATGTATTAAAGTGGTGGTCCACCCAACCTACATTAGTCACACTACAAATGTGGCTTAAAAAATTGTACCAAGCCTCTTATTCAAGTCTAATCTCTTTTTTCCCTGTTTTTTAGGTCATGGAGTTCTACTGTCCGCCTTGTGAGACCGCCATGTGTCAGGAGTGTACAAGTGGCGAACATGGAGAACACCCGACTGTGCCTCTTAAAGACGTAGTGGAACAACACAAGGCCTCATTACAGGACCAGTTAGATGCTGTCAAGAAGAGGTAGAACAGCAGCATTATGTAGACTTCATTATACTGCACCAGCACTACAGACTTTATGCATAATAGTCCCAACAGCCATGATGGCACAAATGAAACTATGAAACTCTTGACTCGCTATATGCCAACGTTGTCCTCATTCCTCCATTCCCTCTGTTGCTCTCAGGTTGCCAGAGATCGACTCAGCCCTGCTGACTCTGTCAGAGATCCTGCAGCAGCTGACCAATCAAAAGAGCTCCATTGAAGACGACATCCACACTACCTTTGATGAGTTGCAGAAGACTCTTAATGTCCGGAAGAGCGTTTTACTTATGGAGCTGGAGGTCAACTATGGCCTCAAGCAGAAGGTAAAGTAACATGATCTAAAACTAAGTATTTTATTTATCTGACACATGCAGAGTGTAGTTTTAGTGTTCTGCTCTGATGTTAGGTTTAGACGTTGGTCCTTTCTGGCTGTGGCCACAATAATAAGTGATTGAGTGTTTGAGTTTTTTTAACTAGCGTAAAGCACTTTGCAGTCTTTATCTACCTCTTAAACGGGCTGTATGAACTGGAAGCTCTGATTTGTTCTTATAAAGAGTTATTGGAGCATATAACAAAAGCAAAATAGTAGAGAAGATGCAACACAAGAGTGACCTAATTACAGACGATTTTTGGAAAGCCTTTAACCTATCACAGGCTACTCTCTAGCTGTTTTTGCTGATCTGTGTGTCAGGGGCTCAGCTGGTCTGATAGGCGATTAACAGCCAGAAAGAGGGGGGCGTGGGAGCTGGTGCACCACCCCAATCCAGATAACCAATCACCCAGTCTGGCTAAGAGCCTGCTGCTGCCCCCTTGGGGAGCTTTATCACATGGGTTGCTAATGATTTACACTTCACTGGCTGGTGTGCAGTCAAAACACTGGAGCCCAGGGGAAAGTCAGACATGCAACTTTCAGCTGTGTAGCTCGTAGCTAGATGGAGCCAGTGTGCTGTATGTACACTTGGGTTGATTTGGGTGTGTCGTGCTGTGAGGGAACACAAAACTCTTTGCTCTTCATGCAGCAAAAACTTTATCCTCTTACTCTGAAGCTTGGTTTCTATTCTTTCCTGTATATATGGACAGTATCTTCGTTTCAGAGCTTCAGAGTGTGAATTAAAGAAAAAGCGATAGTTGAAGGTATTTGAAACATCTGACGCCAGTCTGAGATAAATGGCTCAATGGCCTCTCTTGTTGGAGAACAAGAGGAGTTTGATGGGCAGATGGAGGTGAGTCTGTCTTGGTTCTTTCATCAGGGTGCAGTCAAAGAACTTCTTTTTTTACACTTGAAGTAAAGCACAGTGACAGATTTCATGATCAAAATGTGACTTGTGTTTTATCAAACTGATAGTGGGATCCAAACTTGTACATGTTGCTGCATGACACAAAAATGTTTACATTTACAAGCTAAGAGGTGGCACATGCAGGTTTTGTTTTTCCTAATGTTTTTGGTGATGTTGACAAAAAGGAGGTGCTAATTGTCACGAATGGACCAACATGTTAAGCATCCGTTAACCGCTTTCATGGCCGTTTTCTGCAGCTGTGTGAGAGGACTGTTGTTGGTTTGCATATCAGGAATCGCAGCAATATATGTTTTTGCCAAATGCACTTAATGAGCTAAGATCTTGTTTCCCTAATGATGGCAAGTCATGGTTGTTATACACCAATATTGATCTCTCAGAGGAATTCAGTTTTTACTCCCCTTTCTACACAACAGTGGAGCTGGTTGGGTTTTATGAGTGGGCTTTTAAGGCTGAAGGACAGTCTCTCCCAGTCTCTTGGGACCCCCAAGCAATCACAAAAATCTGTGGGGTTGTGGGATGAATAAGAAGGAAAAAACATTTTTGCGGTTCACAATAATGGTTTAATCTTTTTTTCTATTAATTATTCTAGTCTAATTTGACCTCTTCTGGCCTCTAATATGTATTCAACTATAAATGTGCAAACTGTGACTCTCTGGATTAAGAAGACACTTCTTTGAACTACTGGTCTATCTAGCCACAAAGTAACCCTGCTGCCCCCTGGTGTGTCTGTGTGTAGGTGCTCCAAGCCCAGCTGGATACCCTGCTGCAGGGCCAGGATGGCATCAACAGCAGCTGTAACTTCACAGAGCAGGCCCTGAGCCACGGCACCGAGGCCGAGGTGCTGCTGGTGAAGAAACAGATGAGTGAGCGTCTCGTGGAGCTCGCCAGGCAGGAGCTTCCTCTGCAGCCCGGAGAGAACAACCAGCTGGACTTCCTAGTGGAGACGGAGGGACTAAAGAAGTCCATCCACAACCTTGGCACTATTGTAACGACTAACGCCGTGGCCTCTGAAACTGTGGCTACTGGTGAAGGGCTACGGCATTGTGTGGTGGGTGTGCCCACTTCCATCACCATAACCACTAAGGACAAAGACAGAGAGCTGTGCAAGATGGGTAACGCAGTCATCACTGCTGAAATCTCCTCATCTGATGGCATCAAAGGTGAAGGAGACATACTGGACAACAAGAATGGCACTTATGAGTACCTGTTCACAGCTCCTAAAGAGGGGACTTATAATTTATCGTTGCGTTTATATGACCAACATATTAAAGGAAGCCCCTTTAAGCTAAAGGCCACCAAGTCGATAGATGTGTCACCAACTTCAGACAGCATTAAGAAAAGGCTCAAGTCTCCAGGCAGCAGTCACATCAAACAAAAGGCCATCAAGAGGCCGGCCAGCATGTACAGCACAGGCAGGAGGAAAGAGAACCCCATCGAGGACGACCTCATCTTCAGGATCGGTAAGAGTGTGGCTACAGCCTGGAATGTTGAGTCAGATTCATAATCTTGAATCTTAAACTATTCTTCAGATTTTGATTTACATTAAATTTTAACAAAAGATTAAACCAAAAAAAATTTAAAATCAAACATTTTTTAAAGGGGTTTTCCCAAAGTAAGGTATTGAGAAAAGTATAAATTTTTGATCAATACCAGGTGTAGTATTGGCACTAGTATAGATACATTTTAAACAATACCCACCCTTTAGCATGTAGACCAGCATCTCAGCATGTCCAGTGTGCTCAAAACATCTACTTCAAAAACATTGTCATTTTAAATGTTTAACGTAGCGTGGTGCAATTAACTTGATGAAATTACATTTCCAATATCAGACTGACGAGTTCTAAACCAACCAGCCACGTCATCGCTAATATGTTTTTGGCTATATTTCATGTTTTCCAGGCACCAAAGGAAGAAACAAAGGGGAGTTCACTAATCTGCAGGGAGTAGCTGCCTCCTTATTGGGAAAGGTGCTGATAGCGGACAGCAACAACCAGTGTGTTCAGGTAAAGAGAACTTCCTGTGCTCTCAGCCTACAGAAACAGCGGATGTAAAGGGGTGTAATAAGAAGTCACTGCTGGAGCACTATAACTGTTATCTTTGTTCAGTTACCTTAAACAATGCTGCCGCACCAGCAGCATCACCAGCCCTTACAAGTCTGATGAGACATCTTGTTGCATCTTGAGCAAATGTCACACTGATTTAAATGGTAAACATTATACCTGCTCAACATTGGAGTTGTTACCATTCCGCTCCT
>JAVQJD010032600.1:0-27044 GCA_036023655.1 Nannoperca australis | reverse complement strand
TTATGTCTTATGTACAGCACTTTGAGTTTCCTTGTTGTCTTTAAAAGGTGCCATACAAATAAACCTGCCGTTTATATATCTTCAGCTAAGATAAGTTAAGACAGAAGATGGGGGAGTTTCCATGTTGGCCTTGATTAAAGAATGTATAATAAAGAGAAACTATGGTCTGTTTATTACCCACAGCCTAGAGTGACTGCAGTGCACTAGACCATCAAGAATTCAGAGTTGCACACTATTCACTATTGAATCCTACAAAAACCATGTAAGTAGTCATTTTGTCTTATGGTCGCCTTTAAGATGTTTTTAGTGGATTAGTGAATTAGTCTCAGTAACTTAAGATGTGACAGAATTATGAAAATAACACATATTTTAGGGTTCATTTTGTAGTTAAAGAGCAGTCATGATGAGGTTTTTGCGGCATAATATTAATACTGCAATACTGATGCAAGCATTTTACAAGTTGGACAACCACTACCCTCCAGAAAGTTACAAATCAAACAGTTAATGTGTCTTTGTCTTAATCAAGACCGGAGAGCTGAAGAGATATTCCTTTATTTCTAAGTGTCAGTGCTTCAATTCATTCCCATCTGGTGTTGTTCCTAAATCTCTGCATTTGGCTGACCTGTGCCTGCCTCCTGTCATCCAGTGTAGTGTGTTGGATGGAGTCCAGGAGCGAGTGCATATAATCCCCCAGCATGCACCGAGCACCCGCGCGTCCAGAGCCAGGTTGCTGTTGCCATGAGGACAGAGAAGCAACAAGGGAACCGAGCTGCAGCAACGCGCTTCCTCCGGAGGTTGAATATTTCAGAAAGGGAGGATGAAGCTCTCCTGTAATGATATGTCCGTCAGTTTCTCTCACATTGCAGGCTTCATTTGGATGTATTTTTGAGCAACAGACCAAAAGAGATGTACTCTGCTCTTTGAATTCTCTTTGATTGTAGCAAAAATTTATCCAGAGATCATTTCAGAAAAAAACACTTGCAATGTACCCATGTGTTGTTATTTTCTACAAAATTGTGAAAATGGAGCTATCACAATGACAAGTCCTTCAGACTGAAGAGACGGTGAGTTACAATACTTGATTTTCTTTTTCACCCCAGAAGATTACTATAATTATGAGCCTTTTCTGATACCATCCATTGTGTTTGAGCACTTGAAGCTGTCAGGCCACAGTAAATGACTGCGATTTCACCTTTGTACACTATTTTCACTCTCTAGCATGTGCGCTCCCAGAGGAGCTCAGGAGCTCATCCACTGCTCTGGGGAGCTACTGTCATCGCAAGCAGTCAGACTATACAGTATTCCCCAGCTCCATTCCCATAACTGTGTCGAGATAAAATTACCTCCCTTAAAAAGAGATGACTTGATCCTGATTCCCTCCAGAATGTCTGTTTGCTGCAATATTAGGTGGATTTTCTAGGTGACCACAAGTTAAAAAAATCCAGTAAGTGTGAAATCATTCAGCAACTCGTAGAAATGCCAGCATTAAATGTGTCAAAGTGGATCAAAAATGAATCAGTCTGCAAATAAAATAAGATATGCACTAAATAAATGAATAAAGTCAAATTTTTTGCTTTAGTAAGCATGCTAACTTTTAAATTATGCATTTAAAAACACAGCTCTTTATGCAAAAAACAATGTTACAAATATTAGAGATCAGGAATCTGTCCTACTGTATAGTCTTTCTCTCTCCGTCCCTCCTCTCACATGCTCTATAGTGATGGTCCTTCAAAAACATGTGAAGGGATCTGCCAGAACTGAGGGTGTTATCACACTTTATGGTGTTTTTCTTCTTCTTTTTCTCAGCCCTTTCTTGGCAATTTAAACGGTGCGTTTCAGCAAATCACACATTTTATGATGAGCTGATCCCTTCATTTTTACAGACTTACTGCTGGTTTGCATGTGAATAGCAATGATGTCTATGACATGTCAAGTTATTTTGTGATCACAATATATATATATTTTTAACAGTTACAATTAATTGTCCAGCAGTGTAATAAAACCATTGGAAATACTGTACACAAATATATTTTTCTTTTGCTGTCCCCTAGTGGTGGATTTAGCAATGGTTCAAAGAGTGACAGCTTTTGATAATGTATTGTGGCAACCATCCCTATTCTCATGTACATCTTTGTCACATATTCATAGCCCCAGGGTTAAATTAAACCATTGCACAACTATTGTGCTACTGTTTTTTCTTTTAATGGGAGTGAACATTTATTTTGCAGTTTTAATCACTGCTGATGTTCTGGATCTGGGCATCAAGAAAGTCCCTCTTAAAGTAACATTTAAAGTTCAGACCTTGTTCTGCTACAGCCAAACACTGTTTTATGACAAGCACAGATATTACAAGAAATATGTGAACTAGCACTTTTCTAAGTAACAAATAGGCCAAATGTTAGCATATTCGTATCTGTTGGGTAGACATGTCTTCCTCTCCTGAAGGCATACTAAGTATCATATATCTTACATGTTGCATCTTGCAAGAAATTATGCCAAGATAGAGCAACATATGATCTCTGGGTCTTAAGACGTTTGACCCCACCAAATAAGAAACCTTTTTTATGGTGTTTTATACATCCCCCAAAAAATTGGCATTAGCTATGAGTAATAATTAGTCCTAAAAGCCACCAGAGAAGTGCTTTGCCAATATATTGTTGCCACATTATCCTGTAAAATCAGCACACATTATCTAAATAAACAAAATAGAAAATATTGATTGTAATAAATGCCAAGGAATATGCATTCCTCTGACATTATAATTTGCGTGAATTTGAGAGATGATGATGTTTACAATTATTGAGGACCCACAGAGAGCTGAGCAGTTAAGTCCTCTATGTGTTGCCTCATGTCGTGCAGGTATTTTCTCCCTGTTTCTGATTTCAAACAGGATTAATAGTACAAAAACAATGTGAGCTTACAACCTGCTCTTGTTTTTTATATTTATTTTATCCTGGTAGAGCTGCCAGGTTGAAATAAAACTAATCACGGGTCCGGAGCCTCTTGGATGGGTGGTGAAAACAGCTTTAGTCTACAACAGCAGCCAGAGCTTGTTTGACTACGGGACGAAATAGATTAATCCATACAGGCAGACAGGAAGTGGCTTTTCGCTCGGGTCAATCTGTGTTGTGAAGATGCAACTTGTTGAGGGCTGATCTACAAAGTTGCATAGGAAGAGATAAGCCCTGCTGATTGAACTGCAATTTAGAGGTCTTATAGAGGTCAGAGATTTACTTAATAGTGGTTTAAAAGTGCAGTTTAGAGTTTTATAGTGCTTACATCAGAGCCAACCCACTCATATGAATTCCTGCTTACACAGGACAGAAAACATAAACAGTTTCACAAACCAGCCTCATCTTAAATAGTTTTTGAATTTGCATGTGAAACTTGTTTGACTTTAGCTATTGCCAACAATAAGCGAGCCCACTGCCTCTGTAAGTAGCTGCTTTTGTTTTACAATGTGTGGACTTTTGTGGTGCCAATAACGTAATTTGTGTGTGTGTTATCACTGCAGAGAATATCAGCCTCAGCATGAAAGTCCATTCTTGACCTTTAGCCACAGAATGTGTAACATAATAATCTCAAGCTCAAAGGCCCACTTACTAGCTTTGAGGAGCTTTCAATTGCCTCTATTGGTGGTCAGTAAATGGAGGTGGTTACTGTGTTTATGTGTCAGGTGGATAACAATCATTTCAGGCAGTTTTGATCCACAAGAACAGCAGTTTAAATGTGAACACAGCCAGGTTGTTAAAATAAGACAGATGAGACAGGAAACAAGGCAACTTTATTCATATGACACTCACAAGTTAAGTGCAGCTACAACCCATCAAATAAAAGATATAAAATCAAGAGCAAGCCAGGGAAGGAAGATGAATGTTGCCTCTGTAGCTTATCATTTTGGATTATTGCAGCATTGTAAACAACATAAATATAAACCGAAATCACTGACATTCACAGTTTGACAAAGATGATTCAACATCACTATCTGACAACATTTGGCCACATCTTTCTTAGCTTTCTGTCTTATTTTTTAAAATGATTCTTATTTCAGACAGAACCCCTCCATCAGCAGCTGTCCAATAATGAAAATCTACTTCCTGTTATCCAAAGTCCCATTTCCCCAATTTTAACTGATCGTTACATCAATAAATATCATCTCGCACTCACAGCTGTCTCTCTCTCTCTCTCTCTCTCTCTCTCTCTTACACAAGCAGGCAGGCCACCAGATGTTTGAGGGGATTGCCATCCACCAATGGCTGTGCTGGGGAGCTCTCTACCTGTTGGCAGTGGGCGTGGCTTTAACATCTGAAACACGCCCGCCGTGCCCACAGCCCTGCCGCTGCATCACCGTGCTGCTGGAGGTGAACTGCTCTGACGGCCAAGTCACCACAGTGCCCAACGGTCTCCCACAAGACACTAAACTACTAAACTTAACACATAATAAGATCAAGACTCTGGTGCATCAGCAGTTCCAGACTTTGACACGACTTTTAGACTTGGATATGAGTGACAATATTATGGTAACAATTGAAGTGGAAGCATTTCTCGGCTTGCAAAGTCTGACAGCTCTGCGTCTTGCTCGCAACCACCTGAAGATAATTCCTGTAGGAGCGTTTGCTGGTTTGCCAAAACTTGAGTTACTGGATGTTAGCAGCAATGAGATCCTTGTATTTTTAGATTTTACTTTCCGTGACTTAGCTGCCCTGCAGTTTATGAAAGCAGTGGATAATGACTTGGTTTTTATCTCACATCAAGCCTTCGCTGGCTTAACCAGTCTGCAAGAACTGGACCTTGATGGCTGCAACCTCACTGTTGTGCCGACGGAGGCGCTCACACAGCTCGGCCGGCTGAGGAGTCTTCATTTTCACAGACTGTGCCTCACCACGCTGCCAAACTACTCTTTCCGTCATCTAGAGCTTCTCAAGGAACTGGTCGTTTCTCATTGCCCCTGGCTAGAGACCCTGTCAGGAAACAGTCTCTTCGGCCTAAATCTAACATCCCTCACCATCCGACACTGTAACCTCAGTGCTGTCCCATACATTCCTTTGCATCATCTTGTGTATCTTGTATACCTTGACCTTTCTTTTAATCCTATCACCTACATTCATGGGAACCTGCTTGGAGACTTGCTCCGGCTCCAAGAGCTCCGTCTGGTGGGGGGATTATTGATCCGCATCGAAATCGGAGCATTCAGGGGTTTAGCACATTTCAAAATGCTAAATGTATCTAGAAACCTTCTCACCACACTCGAGGCTGGAGCTTTTTATTCGGTGGACACCCTAAAAACTCTGGGACTTGACAACAACCCACTAGCGTGCGACTGCCGTTTGCTGTGGATGGTACGAAGACGACTATATGTGGACTTCGGTGGAAATTCACCGACTTGCACTACCTCAGTACAGTTTCAGGGCTGGAGTTTTCTAGACTTCACTGAGGCTGAGCTCCCAGGCCTGCTCACGTGTCGGCAGCCTCGTATTCGGAACCGCAAACTTCAAGAAGTGAGAGTGGATCAGGGACACACAGTGGTGTTTTATTGCAATGCAGAAGGTGACCCTCTGCCATCTGTCACCTGGCTAAACCCACAGCTAAAACCTTTATCACCCATTGGTAGAATACGGGCTCTCTCTAATGGCTCGCTGGAGGTTCGCTATGCTCAACCTCAAGATAGTGGCACCTATCTCTGTGTGGCTTCAAATGCGGCAGGAAATAACAGTCTGCCTGTCAGCCTGCATGTACGAGCCTTTCCACCGTCTTCTAAAAACCCCTTTCGTCTTCAAGGTTGGTTTGCCTTTCCCTCTGCCTCTCCAGGTGTGAATGAAAATCAGAAACTCCCATTTGATGTCAAGACATTACTGATAGCAGCGACCATTGGGTTTCTCTCATTTTTCAGCTCTGTGAGTGTATGCTTCATCTTCATGTTTTTCTGGAGCAAGAGTAAAGGGCAAATAAAGCACACAGCCACAATAGCGTATGTGCCACGAAGCGCCGTGACAAGTAATGAAGGGAAAGGAAACTATATGGAGACAAGCAGGTTCACCATGAAACTAATATGATTCAATAAGTTCAATCGGTATTGTAATTATAGTACATATAATAGTATAATTGGTATGACTTGGTACACTAAGAGTTTATAAATTGCTTATGATAAATAACCTCTATTTTAAATTTAAATTTAGAGAGAAGTAATTTTGCATGTAAATTTTTGTCCAACAGAGGTTGACTGTTGAGTAATTTATATAAATGTGAGCATGTTGGCTAGAGCTTTTGTTGTGCAAAAGTGAAAAAGAAAAGACATACACTACTTGCGATGCTAGTATAAGCCCCTCTGGACATTAAGAGGATTTTAAATTATAGTTTAGAAATATCTAACAAAGAGATAGACATAATTTATTAGCAATGTTTATCATGTCTGTCTCTTTTATGAGACAGAAGCTCCACTGTAACAAAGCCTAAATGTAAAGCTATCAAAGTATGCAACATTAAATGAGCATAATGCATGTAATATGTAGAGATGTAAATGATTCAGTTAATTGCTTCTTGCTTATATTGCCCTTGTTGATGTTTATATACAGAACTCAGTACTGAGAATGTACAGGAAATTAGTTTATAGGCTCGCTTGATTGACTAAACCTATGGTTTATTAGTTTTTTTTTGTTCATTTGGTTTCTCAAGAATCAGTAAAATAGCAGACTTATTTATTTAAATAATTATTATGGACCTTAGATGTTAGCCATGAGATAACTAAAATATGTAATAGGAATGTTAACCTTATATTAAGGTTAATGTACACAACAATTGCATCTACATATATAGCATGTCATTTCTTCTTAACTGTATTATATATGTTTTGCTTGTATTCTGATATTGCCCCCTGTACTGCTGTACTCATTCTCTAATGGATATGTGAAATGTATGTTTTTCCCCAATAAACCACTTTATACCTTTGCTTTCTAAAAGTAATAAAAGCATTGTCCTTTCAAAAATGGAATTTTGTAGTTTTTGTTGTGTTCATTCTGTGGATCCTGCTCCAAAATGTACATGAGAAACATTGGATGCAGTAAGCATTGTGTTTGTTTTCGCAATGATTTCACTGTGCACATTTTTAAGGTAATCACCTCAGAACGTCACACAACACCTAAAATACATACTAGGCCTACAGAAGAGCAACAAGAACTGTAGGCTTAATCGTTAATAACTACTATGTATTGGCCTACCTACATGTAATCCTTTTAGACATTTTTGAATGTGATCTTTGGGTAAATCTGTAGCAGTGATCTGAGATCACCAGTGAATGGAGATGGTTGTAATTGCTGTGACCGCAAAAACAGCAAGTGATATAGTTGATATATAAACTGGTTACATATATGTATTTTAATACTAAATTAATAACTGTTTACCACTACCACAAACTACGAGGACTTTGAGTAGGTTATAACCAAATGATAAATAATGGCATCACTTTGTGCCTTTCTAAAGTTAATTTCTGTTCAAACAAGATAATGACCAAGACTTAGAAAATTATCATTTTCACCACAACTGCCACAAGGAGGTCAATCAAATGTTGTTGCCATGGCGATACATTAGCTCTCTGAGAGCCAAGCCGCAACATCAACGGTTTCCATGACAACTGTATCAAACATTGGGTGGCTAAATTTACCAGCCAAACGATTCTGAAATTAAGATATGGATGTCAATGAAATAACGCTAAATAAAGCTATATCAAGTACATTACAAATATTAAGTTAAGAGCAGTTTTATTTTGAGCACGGCTTTGTACCGTGGCCCGGAAGTAGAGCAAATACTCCGGATGTGTTGGTTTGCTATTGTTAGCTACATGAAGGCAGCGGGTTAGCTTAAGTCGTTAGCTGTGTTCTTACAGTTGACCAATAAGGAACGCTTTTTAGCACATTAGCGCGACTTTAAAGCGTATTCACAACTTAAATAAATATGCGTACGAATAGATAATTGAGTAAGCGCAACGGAGTAAAAGAGGTTCCCCTAAACAGCATATCACGGATGAGCTAGCATAACACTAGCTAGATACCTAACTGACCTTTTGAAATTCCAATCATGACACTGGCGGTGGGCCGCGAACCCAGAAAGACTGCGGGTAATCGCATGTCAAAGTTATTGGATGCCGAAGAAGAGGACGAATTCTACAAGACCACTTATGGAGGCTTCAACGATGTGAGTAACCAAACTGAGAGAGATAGTGAGCTAATAAGTTAACATAAGCGGCAAGCTAGCTTGAGATTGTCTCTTGAATAGCTGGTTCGAAATCTCAGTCTGATTTAATTCAATCGTTTATTTTCATTATAATTTAGTTTTAGCTCCAAGCTAGCTGGCGTTGGTTTCAGATTTGAGTTGTCAAATCAAATATTAGGCTTTAACCGACTGACTACTATTTTGAGTACCTAATGATCATCATCACGACCACCTAATCCTTCATAAAAATGACATACGTAACGTTAACCATTAACAAAGGTCCACGGAGAGGTGTCTTATGTGTAGTCTTTCTTCATTAATATTAATAGGGTGCAGAAAATATTAGAATCACCCAAGTATAACACATTACAGTGCTGCTGATGCAACGATTAACATGATTTAATGCCTCTCTAACACAGGGCTGTTTTAGACCTTATTATTTCTAGCTAGATGTACCTAAGTACACTGGGAGCTGAGTGTATGTCTATGTACATGTCAAAGTCTGTGCCAATTTACCTGCTGTTAGTTCTACAGACAATATATAAGACGGTCATATTCAACATGAATGAACACATCGAAAATGTGCCTTCAGTTAAGGCTGGCAGCAGCAGCTGTTTATCAAAACCACCATGCCAATGTGATTCATGAAACTGTGACCACGACTCCAGAATATCCTGGCCCCGTCCATCTTAACAGTCAGCTTTTCCTACGTCACACTAAAAGAAAGAAGAAAAGATATAAAGGCTTCAAGCTATATTGTGTGTCAGAACATTAGATGCCATTATTTCATTTTGCAGCAGCTTAATTCATGGCTTACATTTGAAGATGCTGATTTGTATCATCAGTTTGCTGTCAGCTAATTTTCTTCAAACAGCTGCTGTTTCAAGGGTCAACTTGTGTAGGGAGGTTTGGCAGCAGCGGCTCTCAGCTGAGCTTGACAACAGTTAGTATCTAGAGAAAAAAAATCACAAACAAATCCTGTGATGTCTCAATGTCAGAAGAAAATTGGTTTAGCAAACTGACTCCAGGGTGTATTCTGGAGGTTGCGGCATTAACAGGTAATCAATTTAAATATATTTCATAAATTGTTGGTTAAGTTATGCGCTTTTGTTTTCTTTACAGGAATCAGGAGATGACGAGTATCATGGAGAACATTCGGACACAGAGGATGAGGTGGACAGTGACTTTGACATCGATGAGGGGGACGAGCCAGACAGTGACCAGGAGGAGGATGCACCTAAAAGGAAAAGTCGGGTCGTCACTAAAGCTTATAAGGTAGCGACAGTCATTTCACGACTTTATGTATTTAATTATCTTCATCATCATCATTTACATTTATTCCTGAGAGACCTTTTAAATGATGATAATCCATAAAAAAAAAAAGTTCTTCTTGTGATGTATGAGTAGTTTGATGATGCATTCACCACATGAACATGGAAACAATAAATTTTTCCTCTCATACCAAATTTACTGGCATTTGGCTGCCAACTTGTTTTCATCCCGATATTATCCTGAGAAATATGTTCTTGAGCATGTACACACTTTTTCAGCCTTGTCAACATTCACACAACTGCATACATGAACCCCATAAAGCTGCTAAAGCTGTGGCTTCTCTGCAGCTCCACTGTGGATTGGTTGCCAAATCCCATCCTCTCAATAGGTGAGGGAGCAGAAAGCATAGTTGATTTAACTTTGCCACCACAGTGTTATCTGCGGCTGTGGAATTAGAATTCGTTTCTAACCGTCCTTCATCATAACATGTATGAACTAGATTTTCTGTTAATAAGATTTTTGTCTTTCTTTTATCCAAGGAACCTATAAAGGTGGCAAAACCAAAACCCAAAAGACCCTCTGAGGAACAGAAGAAGACTGAGAAAACTAAGGTGGAGCTCAAAAGAAGGATTCCACCAGAATTCCAAGATTTTGGCGAGAGTAAGATTGGTACATACCCCCTACTAATGCATTCACACTGTTTTCAGATACCTCCCCAAAGCACAAACATTGTTTAACACATAAACCATCACTTCATAAGCACATCATGATTCCATCACAACCTCATCAGACAATGTCCATGGACGGTCACTGTTTGAACACACAAGTCATTTTTAAAGAGGATTCTTTTGGGTTTTTTGAGCCGTATATGTCTTCATCTTCCTTTAGCTCGGAAGTCTGTGAGGCAGTCCACCAGTGAACACACCCGAAAGACCAATCTGCGCTTGCAAGAGCGTCAGGATGCTCCCCGGAGACGAAGAGGTGCTCACCGCGACCGGCCCCTTACCCAGGAAGAACTGCTGGCTGAGGCCAAAATAACGGCTGAGATCAACATTCGATCTTTAGGTAAGAACACGTTGGTCAAGTTACTCAAATGTAAAGAGAGCTTTGGTTCCAAAATTGTCAGTCAAGTGCTTATGCTTAAGCTTCAGTATCTACAGCAGTGTGTTAAAACGATGACCAAAGTCTGACTTCACAAGGGCGATAATAACTATTTTGTATGTTTTTTTTATTGTAAGTATAGCAAAAGTCACACAAATATCATTGAACAGTCTAAAAATAAATGACAATACAAATAGTAAGTATACTGTATACTAATTTCTGATGCCTAGGATCCCTAAAATTACAGTAAGTTGAGCAATTTCCCTTTAACAGATATTAGGCCTGATTTAGTCTGTTGCTGTGTTAAGTCCATCGCCCATCAAAATGCATCATGAGACACAAAAACGGTGTGTTTGGTGATGCTTACAGTATGAATAGAAATGAAGTTGATTGGAACAGATGTCACTAGCTTTATTCAGAATATATGTGAATCAGTGTAGCCCATCTGTTGGGCAAAGAGATGCACAAAATCAGAGTGTTGTCACTAAAATTAACAGCGAATACGAATTTATCAATATAAGTCGTTTCACTTACAGACAAAAGCCCCCCCCCCCATTCATTTTACTGTCTGTGTGTAGAGAACTATGAACGTCTGGAGGCGGACAAGAAGAAGCAAGTCCACAAGAAGCGGCGTTTTGAAGGACCAACCATCCGTTACCATTCAGTCCTGATGCCGCTAGTCTCGCACTCTGTACTCAAAGAAGAAAACGTGGATGTTGAAGGGTACGTATGATCTACTGCTAGAGAGTAACAATATGGCAGATAGAATCCTGACCTCTCTGAACCATTGTTTATATTTTTGCCGGCTTAAAGTAATCTGCTTCAACAGCATTGACCTTAAGTTTTTAATCTTTTTTAGACTATCATATGCCAAAACATTATATGCTCATGATGTTAGTTATCTCACATGGCAACATTTGGACCAAAACAAACGTTTAGATAAAAAGAAACCTTGATAAGTAAGCAGTTTCTCCCAAAAAAGGCAAATCTTGCGTAGACCAACAGCATATAGTACGTTTGTGTAAAAATGTTTGTCATTTTCCAAAGGTTGGATCAGGACGTCCCTCAGACTGCGCCACAGAATCCCACCACGCCTTCCCAACAGCCCGCCGGAGGCCTGTGCTCCCGGACTTACATAACTTTCAGTGACGACGAAGCTTTCGACACTGCCTTCTCACGCAGCGCCCAGCCAAGTCCTCAGCTGCCCGTCCAGGAGGTTTGTCCCGTCACCCACAAGGCCGCACTGTACAGAGACCCAGTCACTGATATACCTTACGCTAACACGCGAGCCTTCCGCATCATCCGAGAGGCGTACCGTAAATACGTGGCGGCACATGGATTTCCGAACACTTCGGGAGGGGTGACGGGACTTGACTCCTCGGCGGCGAAGGGTGCCCGCCAGAAAATGGTTGTGAAGCAGAGTGCTGTGGGGACATAGAGTGGGACATGAGTTTTGAAAACAAATTCAGGAAATAGGTTTGTGCTTCTATTTTAAATGTATTAGTTAAGGTAGAGTGACTTGATAAACTGATATGAGCTGTCCACCATCATGGGATAAATAATTAAAACTGTCTACATCTAGTTTTATCTCCGTACATACAAAATATCCATGGCAACAGTGATTGATTGTAAAGGTTTGGGTATATTGCAGTCACTCTGGTTAATACAGTACCGTTGTTGTGGAAAGTGAAGTCAAATGTAAATATTTTCAGTGCTACTGTTGACTAGACAACATAAAATTACAACACATACAAGAACTTAGTAAAAGACAAACATCACAACAATCAAATAGGTTGGAGCATCCCCCTAAACTGCAAAAAGGTCTTACTTGGGTCGTCTCTGTACAGAAATTCATTTCGTACATTAATACCCCGACAAATCCAGGTTGAGTGGATGACAAACTACAGATTGGCTTCGGAAGCAAAGTAGGTCTTAATCTGCACAACGGCATCTTTTTTTTTCTTTTCTTTTGGGCCTTTTTGTTTAGTTTTTTACTGTGAAGATATTTTGTTTCTACAAATGTACATATTTCTCAACAAAAATAAATATTTGAAAATGTTAATAATTTTATATTTACTTCTTTTGTGAACTCTGGTTTATGACACATTTCACAAACATCAAACACTGAAGCAACAGATGCACTGAGAGGACAACAGCATGCTAAAACGTCAGCATCTGTCTGTATACATTTTTTTTTTTCTTTTTTCTTAACAACTTGTTTTTAATCTGTAGTCATGATTTACAGCCTGTATCACTCCTTCCTCATATTAAAATGAAATAATCTGTAAGGCCCATCGCAATTTCACATTCAGTCCAATCTCATTACTGAAATCGCACGAGATAATTTTTTGAAAACTGGGCATTGAAGTTTAATTTACTGCCTGTTTCTGGCAAGTCACTCTGTATAGGCAACAGGTGAGACAAGACTTATAATAATGCGAGTCACATCAATCACACTGCAGTATATAAATAAGCCAGAGAGCCGATTTACAAGCATGTTGAATATGTTTGAGCTGGTCGTGAAGCGATTTATAAAAGGTGCTATTTCTGTTCATTGTTAATAACAGAAAATAGTTTGAGCTCCAGTCTCGAGTGTGTCTGTGAACAACACAGCTGTGTTGATCCCTCGACGACCTTTGAATGAGGTTTTCTATAACAGAGCAACAGAGGCGCCCTGAACACCACTGAGTGCTTGACTATTATGGCCACCTTTGACCCCATCGCACATTGAACAAAAATCCCCTGCACAGTGTCCTGTAACTGTCGGCCACCTCAACCAGCCTCTGTTACATAAAAGCCCACTGGTGAACAAAAATAATGTAAATGTTTAGTCACCCAAATTTCAGCGCCTAAAATAATTGAGGGTTAAAATCCCCCTCCTGAGTTTCGATGAGCACCTTTCACATTATTGCTATTCTTAGCAAAAATATGAGTGAGTTTTTCTGCTGCGGTGTGGCAGTTTTGACTTTCACACTTCAGCCGGGAGCGTGATCAGTGAGGGTGGCTGCGTCATGGCTGAGTGGTGATGCCGACCTTGAATTCCTTTGGAGCTTCAGGTACAAATCCTGCTGAGTCTGCCTTCCTGTCAGGTTAGCCCCTCAGCAGATGGTTCGGGCAGAAATTTTACTTTTGCACGAAAGCTCCGACAATTCTGCTTTGGCGTTGCTGCCAAAGCGGATTTTCTCCAGCTGTTCCTGCAGTGTCCTGATGTCGAGCAGAGCGTCTCGCGAAGCAGTCGACCACGTCATAAGCAAACTGTGGCTGTGGACGCACAAAAAGCTCCAGCTTCGTTTTGAAGCTTCATTAGATTCAGAGCACCCATGAACTGACCAAGACATAGATCTAGACGTGAAATCCTCCTCTAGAGCACTTTCACTTAGACTTATTATGTTTCAGAAAAAGGAACGTCTGTGTGGTTTTTGATTCTTTGCCTATAAAAAGAAGCAATTTGAAGATTGCGTTTCAAATTTGAAATCAGAACATTTGCACTATTTTCTTATTTTATAGACAGTTTTTTACATATTGGTGTAGAGCTGAAACACAGTTTTTTTAGGTGTCATTTTGGGCTTTAGGAAATTGTGAAACCATTTTCAGACATTTTGTAGACCAATGGATTAATCGAGAAAATAATTGGCAGATTCATCGATAATGAAAGGAATAGTAGGTTGAAGCCCTACATCTGTGGATTATTAATAATAAAAATGTGTTACTTGCAGTCTTAGTAAGGTTTACGTCTTCCATGGCAAAAATTGTGCTATTAACCTGGAGACTGACTGATCCGCTTAAAGCAATACAAGCATTCATGACAACTGATCTTACATGCTCCGTATTTGTCATATGCTGAGTTGACGGTGACAGACTGATTGCACTTTGTATTAGTCACGACGGTCTGCCTAACTAATTAGCACCGAATGACAGAAGACCAGAAAGAAAATCTCCTCAGACTGATGTGACCAAACGCCACAAGTTGATTCGTTTGGTTTAGGCAGCAGAACGAACAAGTATTAGTTATTGCTAACAGCAGCATACTGTGCCGCTTTGGCATTTAAACAAGCAGAAAAACAAAATGAGTCCAGAATAGGATGAAAGGCCTGTGGCAGGATGGCTAAAAAAAGGAGGGGTGGGTGTACCAAAGACACATTGTCTCAAATAATTTCTCGAACCCTTCTGTTGTTCAGATCTATAATTTAGCGTAAAAGTCAGACTCTATTGAGCACACTGGTATGTGTTGTGTTTAAAGGTTTTTAAGTTGTTATGGTGACACTTTCCATTCACACCAGCAACAGCAGGAACTAGCCTGTGTGGAAAGGCATTCGTTTTATTGTGTCTTTTCAATTCCGTCAAGCTCAATACTTGTTTTTTTTTTTTTTTAAGCAACTGCTGCCCACACAGTGTGCCATTTGCTTTAGAGAAGAAGATGGAGGGGGAAAAAACACATTAATTCAAAAAAACAAGTTATCCCTTAAAGCCATGATGATGAATTCAGTGTCAGGCTAAGCCACCGTCTCTGGTGGATAGATGGATGTAACGTATGCAGTGAAAATATTTAGCCAGTAGTGTTTTAGAAGCAGTTCACTTCTCATATTATCTGCAACAACAGAATACTGAAGGCTTTTGTCTCCCACATACTGCACAGTGCATATGGTACCAATTGAACAGTTTTCAGAATAGGAAGAGAGGGAACTGCATTATCACTCGTTCTAGTGTGGTAGTTGCCATGGCGACGAGTGTAGGTGGTGTACTGTGCTGTACTCTGTGCTGTACTCCTTCCCTTGTCCTCTCCCCTCTTCTGTTGCCCACCCTCTCTCTGTTCTGCAATCTGCAACGTCCGCGCAACTTTCATTTCTTCATGTTTACTCGAATCTTCCTGCTCGGGTTTGTATTCTGCTCGGGTTTTTAGTCGTCGCATCGAGCCGTTTGCGCAGTTTGAACCACACACTCGCTTTAAATGCACAGCGTGTAGTTTGAAAAGAGCAACAGGCACCGACAGAAAGTTAAATTGGGTTGAGAGCACTGAAGACTCTTCTCTTTGTGGATTCAAAAGGTCTACATTAGTATCATGATCTTCACATTTTGTTTGACATTGTAACTAGGTTCATTTAGCATTTTCTTTATATTCTTAGACTGACAACCTTTTTCAATGAGATCCCTCAAATCCTCCTGGATGTTTCTTAATTCCATAAATTAGTTTGTTGCTGATCATCCAAGTTTTTGTATATGCTTTGTCAGTCTCTTCTTTTTTGCAGACCAGCCATTCTTTTATCAGTTTCCATGGAGATGTGTGTTTCTGTGTGTGTGTGTGTGTGTGCATGTGCGTGTGTAAGGGTTGAGAGTGAAAGAGTGGGGATGTGTCATTTCCAGATTTTATTTTATTTTTTATATTTTTGAAGACTTCATGAGCTGTCCAGTGTCCCAAGTCAGGCTTTGACATTCAGTAACATCACTGAGGTTTACTTCTCCCCTACCCGGTTTCATCAAATCTTTTCCTGCTTCCCACGCTTGTCTTTTCTCTTTTTCGGTGGAACCGCATTACACTTTAAATCCCCAGTAAGATGGTCGTAGTAAAACCTGAACAAACTCCAAAAGTTCCACCAGGGGCATAAAAGAAAATGTGCAGTGACTCTATACCGACATTTTCCAAGTGTAAAGTACAGCCATGTCACTGTCTATAAACACGACTGTGAAAAACAAATGTTAATCTGTTTTCTGTTTTAAGGCAATTCAACCTCTTTGTCTGTGTATTTGTAACAGCTCCAACCATTTAGGAGAAAGGTTATCATTCCACACGTCACCATTTTATGTCCACAGTTTACGACCACCCTCGTGTTTGTGATATAGAGACAGTGGATAAAAAAAACCAACAACCCTTCTTTATGAGGGATTTACGTAACGCTTTCATTATATATGCCCACGAAATGATCTGTGACACATTCAGGATTTAACAATTAGCAATACACATTTATGTAACGTGTTTACATAGCAGATATCAAAATAAAAATGCTTTTGAGCAGAACAATTGTTGGTGCCTCCACACTTCTGCACCCATGAACGGTGTTTGTTGGACTGTCTGGCATTTTTTCAATGACCAGAATAAAACTGATTACAGACTATTAAAATACAAACGGCTCACCCACAGACTTTGGTTCCTCCTGTGTATGTGCTATTGGGTTTCCTTTAACCGCAAAAAAACATCACCGAGCACCTTTTAAAGGATAGGTTCAAATTTCTTCAAGTCGGTCCAATACTCACATGCCCATATGTGCATTGAAAAATGTGTTGTTTTTAGTTATAATTTCTCCTCCATACTTGCTGTAAAGTGATTGCAATACAAGAAACGAGGGACAAAATCCACGAGCCTCATCATGTGCAGAAATGTACTGTAAAATTCAGCCAAAGCTGAGTTAGTCACGTCAAGTGTTCATCATGTGGCCTTTTTAGTACAAAATTGCCTTTTTGTGTACCTCTTCTGCAACTCAACAAGGAAACACTCTCCAAACACAAAGAGTGTAACTTCTGAAAAAATAACCCGCTTCATTTGGCCAACTCAGACTGCTGAACTCTCATATCAGCTCCAGCTGAACGTAGAGAGACACTCCACTGATTTTAATCATGATGAGGATCCGTTTACTTGTCATGAGGAGCACTACGGTTGCATCGTTTCTTCTTCTGTGGGAGCTTTCCAGAGCTTGAGAAACTGACCCCGGTGATGTCATACTGATGTCACTGGGGTTATCTCAATTTGGGCGTGTAGACCGATCATTTGCAAACTGACAGAGTTTGAAAGACATGGGCATTTACCAGACAGGGGAAGTCTAAGCAACGGTGCTATTGAGTTGCATTATGGGAAACGTAGGATACAGCGCTTTTGGACCTTAAAGCTGCGTTCACACCAGCTTTATCTTTCAACTCAGTCCCCTCATTCATTTGAATGAGACGAGTGCGCCGGGATTGCAGGTGTGCCAACGCAGGGGGCTCCAGCAAAAAGTTGCAGGGTCGTTAGGAAAGAAAGTCTGAACTTTTGCCGCAGCGTGACGCAACATCATCCGGCAAAGCGCTTCATTGGCCAATCATACACACACAAAGGCACGTTTCTGATGGATAACCTAATAACGCGAACGCTGTCGCTGCGACCAAATGCCATGAAAACTTCCCAGAAATGGAAAAACCTTCAAACTCACGGATCTGTTACTCAAACTGGACTTGTATTGTATTTTATGTCTCACTGGTACCTGAATCAGCGGACCCCCCCCCACCAACGTAGTCCCTTGTGTTGTTCTAACAGGGCTGATTTCAGTCTGAACGCCCACTAAAAGTCTGGATATTTCTGCCTCTGCTGCTTCGATTTTTACCAATCTTTACTTCCGGTGTGAACACGAGAAACGACTAAAACGACCAATAACTCTTTCAGTAATCTGAACCTGTCCTTTAAGTTTGCTTTATGTTTCCGTGGCTCATTTGCATGAACTTGCCCCTGTGCTACATGTAACTCAGCTCTATCCACGATTAGTCTCTTTGGTGCATCATTACTGTGCACAAATATTACAAATGAATTAAGGAATATGCATCATGTAAGATCTTCAAACTAACTTCTGATGCGTGTAGGGCCTCGAGATTTGGGCACTAAAGCAGGGTCCATCGCCATGTTGTGCTTTAATAGTATTATATTCCAAAAACAAAATAACAATTGGGTTACAGCATTTCTACACAGTGGACTTGGGGCTTCTGGGGGCCTCTGGGGATCTTGTTACCAGAGATCTGTGGTGCCAACGAGTTGACAGAGAATAAACTGCTTTTGTCCGTCAATTTGTCTCCAACAGGCTGCACCTTGCAGCTGCTGTCTTATTAAAACGCTGATGTCTTACTTAATGAAATGTTCTGACGGGTCCCAAAAGTGAAAAGCATCACATTCCCACCTCAAGTTGATGGAATTTATTTCCAGGTGTGCAAACTTGGGCCCCACTTAAAGCGCAGCATCCCTTCTTTTTTTTTTTTTTAAACAAGAGTGTGCGAGAGACAGGGAGCCCCCGCTGTGCATAATCAAGAAGTAACTTCAGTGAACTTTGTAAACCTCATTCCCGCCGTAATTATTCGGCGCAGTGGGCGGCCCGGCCGTCATCGTTTTATTTTGGGCCGTTACAAACTCCAGAGATGGCACCGCGCGGGGCGGACTCGCCCGCCTTCGGAGGCGTCGGTTTCTGTTCCTGTCCATCTTGCGCACTATCTCCGCCCTCAAGGGAGAGACTTCTCCGTTCACCGAGCACCTTCTTCTTTCACGCGCTGCCGTTAGATCAGAATTAGGTGTGACAGACTGCGAGAGCCCAAAGGACACCGCGTCAATTTGGCACCGGATCTCCCAACCACCACCACCAACACCCCCCCCCCCCTCTCTCTTTCTCTGTCGCTGCGAATTTCTGGATTTATGGGGACGTCGTTGTGCCACGCAGTGTGAACCACAGACGCTGTCCAAGATCAAACCACCCGAGCTAGAAGCAAAGAAGCACGTCCAAAAGAAAAAAATAATAATAATATGTGCACGAATCAGATAACGCTCAGATGCTGCTGCACATCTTCGGGATTTTCGCCTGTAAATACCTCTGGGATGTTTATTTTTAGGCTTTTGTGGTTTTAGTGCGCGCGATATGTGCGGTCGGTTCGTGTGCTGCTCCGAGTTGGCGCAGCCCACCTGGATATAATCATCCTCATTTCAATATCGGCAATCGGCGTGATTAACGTGCAGCGCACGGTGCTTGTAGCCGCGCACGATCCGCGTTGTGTCGCTCATCTCTGTGGAGGGTTTTTATTTATTTGTGTAAATCCAAGTGACGGGTGATGAACTAATTGGCTCTGTGGATCATTAGACCGAACGCGCTGACAGGAGTTCGTGTCAGTCCCGGATAATAAAGCGACGCAGGGGCTGTTTGAAGTCACACGTGCCCAGAACAAACAATTAAGATGACAAAACCCGTCCCCGGAACAGATTCTCTTTATCGCCGACGCTGCATTGGGATCGCATCTCAGTTCCTGGATTGCAACAGAGTTGGAGGACAGGGAGCGGAGAAGGAAGAGAGGGAGCAGGAGCAGAGGAGAGCTGCTGAGCTGCACGACGGAGCCACTGCTGATAGGCAAGCTGTGGCTTCAGTGATGGACTGAGCTGAAGGTGACGGGACCCCCTGTGACAGCCTGCTTCCCTGAAGAGGAGAGAGAGAGAGAGAGAGAGAGAGAGAAAAAAGGGCCTTCTTCACACTCTGCAAAAGGCATGTATGGACAAACTGCAGCATAAGTGAGAAACAGGAGGAGCTGCCCACGTTTGAACGCAACAAATTGGCCCTAATGATTGAAATACAACAATCTCTCCAAGAGGACAACACTGGCCTTTCTTTTGGAAACCGTCTCTCAGGTCCGCACAAACTGACTCTACCTTCCCCCCCCCCACAAAGCAAGTAAACCTGGAACCCCAGCCCCTTCCCAAGTGCCCTGGAAACCCACCGGATTCAGTCCGCAACCACAGATGTAACTAAGCTGTCAAGATTTCGTCACCAGGAAGTCCTGTGAATTTGGGTGAGTGTTGTGCACGTGTGCGCAGAAGGTAAAGTGACGTATCCAGAAGTGATCTGCTCCACCTCACAGTGAAGTGACAAGCTGGCTAGGAGAGGCTTCACTGATCGAGGGTGCTTAACCTGGTCGTCCACCTTGCAGCCAGGCGGGGAGGGCCCGCACCAGCTGTTTAATACAACTGTGAAACTCGCCTGCATTGCTCAGGTGTCCAGGTTCAGTGTCTTGATGCTGAGCCTTTATTTTTTATTTTTTTAAAAGGTGATGCATTGCAGGCCAAATTACCTCTGACCACACAGTGACGAGTTGAGTGGAAGTGGGACATCAGCACACAGGTAGTTAACGTAAGATTGGACTGATGATTTAAATAGAAATACCTGGTGACGTGAAACATGTCTTTCCTGTGTTTTCATGGCAACATTTCAGTACTTTTCCCAGTTTATTTGGGACATTTTCCTACAAATGTGTAGGCTGTGCAGGGAATTTGGCACAAAAACAAAATGAGCAACTGTTGGGATTTGCTTGCTGTACCGGAAGGCTGGTCCCCCTTCCTCCAGCATTGGCCTGATGGAGGTTTGATGAGACGATTAATGGAGGGTTTCCACGTCTGAAGTTTTGATTAGGCACCATGCTCATTGCAGGATATGACGCTTTAAGTATCGCATGCATAAAATGCATTTTGTCTCACAAAATTTATTTTGTATTAATGCAGTTTTCTGGCACACAAGTGCCACAAATTAAAATATTCAAATTGCATTTTAACAGCATATTTAGCCTGAATTATCCGCTAATTGCCGCAAAGCTGCTCTCATGAAGTGTTACTTGTGTAAAACCGATAACCAGGTGTCACAATAGTTTATTTTGTCCCATGTGCAAGATGTACTCTGACACGTAATAATGGATATCACATTACCTATAATATCATAGCACAAAACGCCACACTGGGTAGAATATTATTTATTCATGTTAGATTTGATCTTTGCAAAGTCACCCAAAAGGTGAAATCAGTGTAAGGACCTGGTTGATTGGCACTGAGCTTGTATAAAAATCTTGCCATTTTGCACAAATTTCACAATTTAGTTTTGCTCATTAGCTGTCTCTGGCACATTGAACACCTGCACAGACTACAGGGGGTGTTCGGAGAGCTGGGAAATGCAAATTAGATATTAAGAGCTCATTCTTTAATGTCACAAGTAGAAATTATTTTAGCTTTCTCAAATTAGTTTACCATGACGAGGCTTGGTTCAACTTACAAAAACCGAACTGGTGCAAGTATATTAGTGTTGCTTAAAATAACATTAGCCAGAAAGTGTCCCGCTTTCACTGGACTCTGCACCGTGGGTCGCTGTGTATTTTGGACAAATAGATGAAAAATCAAGATACTCTTGTGCGGAGGCTTCTTCTGTGACAGTTAACCTCCATCTCAGGTGGCAAAAACAGATGTACTTGATGTTTGGACACTGTAATGTGACGCAGGTATGATTGGAGGCCACTGTCTTTATTATATTGCACTGCAGACTCTTGCATACAGTAATGCAGTGGAGAAAGAGAACCATTGGTTAATGAAATGTCTGATGCTGCACACTTGATAGAACAAGATAAGTCCGGCTCACTCTGACTCACTGCCCCTCACAGGATTCCCTCGTCCTCCTCCACATGAAATGCCTATAAAATGAGGCGTATCTCTGTATCTCGTCATGGAATTATTTTCTTAGTTTGAACTGAAATAGAAAGGCGAGAGTCATGGATGCCTGTTAATCTCTCTTGGTTCCTCGTGAACTGGTGAGAATCTGGACTTCCTGCCACTCTGCCTCAGTTGTCAAAGAGCTGATTCTGCTCCAACCCCAAGTTTCCGTCATGATTCTGCTGCTCCTCAGCAATCTTCAATGCGACGCATAAGGGGGGGCTTTTTCTCACTGCCAAGGACAGAATGGGCTTTGTCAATCTGTTTGAATGTTCCTTAAAACAAAAAAGTAGGGACTCCTGTCAGCGAGCTCCTGTCCTGCAATTTTCTCAAATTGTTTTTTTTTTTTTTTTTTTTTGCCTCCGGCCATGAATTTCTTTGTCATCTTCATTTTTCACTGCAACCCGACAGAGATAAAACAATATATTTTTACCTTTCTGGTTATTCTTTTCCATCCTGAGCCTCTGTTCTCACTTGACAACAGTCTAACAATGTACTACCTCATAACACTCGTCTGTTTTCTCTTCCAGAACAGCTTAACAAACCTCATCATATCCTCCTCCTCGTCCTCCTTAATATGTTCCTACACTAGAGTTAGCCACCCCAGAGTTCTCATTTAAGTGGGCAGCCTAACTAGTTAGCATCTCATGCAGCTGTGATCAAATTATTGTTAAGGTAAATATATGTCATGGCCGGGACAGTCTCTATTACGTGTCCCCTGTTTTGAGAGAATAATCAAATGTCTTGAATGTTTTCCAAATGTCCTTGTTTGGATGACGGTTGAAATATATATTTATATATTTTGGCTGTTTTATGACTGTTTTTCCCACCTTTCTTCCTGAAATTCCAATCAGCGAACAAGGAATAGAAAACATGGGGATTAAAGCACTGATGTGTCGGTAGGAATGCTTATCAATTAATCATAATAGCAGCTTGTGGTTAAGCAGAATCATGACATTTAGCCTACAAGGCTATAAAGGGCAGCTATGGTGTGTTGAATGTTGCTTTTATTGCAAGCATATACATATATATAATTTACTGTGGCCTGCAGGTTTTCTGTTTCTCTCTCTCTCTCTCTGGGAAGTGAAATTAAACAGTAAACCTGCACCACTTTGCTTGGTAGAAATCAGATTTTGTTTTGAGACACAGACACAGTGTGTTCACATGTTCTGCAGTAGCCCCAGATTGTGCCTCCAATGTATTATCATTGCATTTGAGTCAAACAGCTAAAAGTTCATTTTTCAGAAAGGTTAATCCCTGATGATCTATAAGGAAACCCCCTGAGGGTCATTCAAACTATTTTAAGGTATTTCCAAAATCCTCAGACTCTAACCATTTAGATGAGAAAATATTTCACCTTCTGCACGAAGAAATAAAACCAAAGTAACTTATTTCCCAAGTTGCGACTCTATTCCCCATTCCAAACCAAAATTGTAGCTGGAGGTTACATTTCTCCTCGTTTGTTTTGTGAGCCAACATTATCCATTTTTTTCATTTTCATCTTTGGTCATATTTGTCTATATTAATGTTACTTTCCTTTTTTATTTCTTTTTTTACATGCACATTAACGCTTATTTTTCTTGTGGTGTTCAAAAAAAGAAATCTTTGTCATTGGTGTTGTGACTATTGGTCCATCAATCTTTTAAAACAACAACAACAAAAAAAAAAAAACTGTACTTGTGTCTGTGCCATATAGCTGCATGGACACATCTTCAAAGACGTGGCTGCCGCATCAGAGTCAGTTTGGGTTGGTTGGTCAAGCGGAGGTTTGCTGTGGCGGACCTGGAGTTTTAACCCCAAGTGAGTCAGTTTGGCACCACACTGGTGGAAGTCTACTTTTCACTACTGTCAACTGTGCCTAACTTTTTACAGCCTCTTCTCCAGTCTGTTGTGGTCCAATGAGACTTTTCTCTGTTATATATGTTTTTATATGTTCCCCTTCACTCTGCTCTTTTCTCCGAAATCCACTGACGCCACTTTTGCCAGCGGTTAATGGAAGGTTTAACATACACTCCAGCCTCAGCCGTGCTATTCTGCTCTTTTTTCCCGTGCCACGGCTTTAAAGTCCCTTTCAGCACTATGAAGCTTTACAAAAGTATCTCAATATATTGCGGATTTTTTACCACTCAATCCTCCACCGGAGCATCACTCACCCTCTGAGCCCTGCTTTGTCACACTCGCAGAGTTTTATTATTATTTTGACATCCTCTAGGTTTGATAGCGCCATTTGCCTCTTACTCCGGCTTTGAAACCCTCCGAGTCGTCCTCCTCTGTATGCTCTCTTTACTTCCTCAGATGAAAGCAGCCATTTCTGCTCCCTCCAGGGACAGGAAGAGAAATAGTTTCCGGTTAGTTAGCGCTCCATGTAAAGCAGCGGTTTCATTTCGAACATTAAGACCTACACAGGAATGTTTTGAAGTCTTGGGAGAAAACTAACAAGGGGCGGTTTATATTGTAGGCGAATTCTTGGGTGAGAATCACCTTATTTTCACCTGCGTTGTGCCTGCTGAGGATAATACAGACGTAGCTCAGTACAGTCCGTGTTAAGAGCTTCAAATTGCTGCTTGATCTGTGATTTTTATATTCACAAATTTCAGCGGTTTAAATTTGGGTCTCCTCATTTACACGCACAGCACACAATAAGGCTTCTAAATACATTAGTAAAAATGAAGGTAGTTTGATGGAGAGCAGTGCACAAGCTGCGAACATGTTCCTATGGTAACTAGGCCACACTCCCCTTGGCTAGCTCTCACACACACACACACACACACAGTCGGAGGGACAGGCAGAAGAGAGACGGGAATGCTGGAGATCACACTTGATGGAGAGCGACTTCACATTGTTTATTTAGGCATTTATGCATTTCATCCACTTGAAGGGTCTACATCTATTAAAATACCCCCATCTCTTGGCATTTGAGAAATCGTTACATTCAAGAGCGTTAGAAGTTGCTTTCTTTCTGCTCCTCCAAATATATCTGCCGGTTTTCAAGCCAATCTCAGGTTCTTTCCCATGGCTCCCTCGCACCCACACTGCCCCTGCTTCCTCAACCCCTCCACCCACCTCTGCTTTCAAATCCTGCAGCTCTACCTCATCTGGGCATTTTACTTCATTACAGCGCTGTTTCCTAAACATAGCACCAGAGTGGCTCTGAACACAGCCAGAAGTGTCACTTTTTGCTCAACGTCCTTTTAGCATAAACCCAACAGCCCGTTTTTTAAATTTTTTTATTTAAACATTTTGTAACTGAAGCACTTTTAAGTGCCATTATCTTTTGAGTGTACATGTTGGGCTCACAAGGGAGCTTAACCATATTAAGCAGTAGCCCTGGTGTTTATTCACCTTGCGTTTAAAAGCACCAGGCATATCGAGACAAGAGTTTATTCCATCAAGCAGCTGCTTCTCTAAGTGTGCTCGGCATCTCCGATGTCATTCTGCGTTTTGTAAATCACTGCTGACACTTAAACCGTGTCAAACCTCCTGGGGCGATGCTGCCGGGCTTGTCAAGGAGCCACAGGGTTGATACATGGAGATTTGCTTCTGTCAGTCATGCAGGCTGATTGTTTGGACAGGACGCCGCACCGTTAATAAATGACCGTAACTTTCTGCACATATTTGCACTGTTTGTGTATTTTTAAATTTTTTTTTTTTTTTTTTTACATCTGTGATGTAGCGATGAATTTATGATGGCAGATAAACCAACTTTGACCCAGTGAACTTTGGTAGTTGGCATTTATTTCCATAAGTCAATTCACTTAAAGTACAAAATTTTCTCACTTAGCCCTTGGACTATCTATTCAAGTTTTAAAAAATGTAACGCACGATTTAATGCCCTGTTTTAGCTTGAATACGTACGTTCCCTTTTATGATATTATAGTATAGTATTCAAATCCAGCATGCAGGATGTAATTACTAGATTGTTCCCTGGAAGACGCCAGAGACGCCTTTTTGACTAAGTACCACTAAGGGTAACTGGGGAAAGAATGTCTTGCGGTAATTTGGGTAAACTGAACCTTTTATAATTTTAAAGGGTGGAAATGTAACACCAGTCCTTTCCGCAGAAGATTTAGAGCTGACTGTGGAATAATAAAAGTATAAAAATGTTGCATACTGTAGGGATTTGTGAAGCAGAAATCTATATTCCACATTCCATTTATTTGTTCACATGCACACATTAACTTTCTGATAAGCAGAAGTTGCGGCCAAATTTATCCTGAGCGTGACATCTGACAGTTGGAAAACAAACGTATTTCTAAGTAACCTCAAACATCATGTTTGGTATTTCTGTACCATCATTTCTAACTGCGTATTGGTCGTCAAATACGTTGCTACAGACACACCTGTGATTAGCCAAATATATCAGCCATCCAATTTAATGGCTGGGCTGTAATACAGGTGATTACTTCAGTCAATACTTCAAATTAAATGACAGATTTTTCAATCAATCACATTTATAAAATGCATTCAGTTGTCTAGAATTGTATAGCCAATTGAAATTAAACAATTAAATACAAACAGCCCTAAATTCGAACCCTTTTTGAATAGACACAGTAGAAACTATGAACTGGCAGAACAGAGGAGATGATATAGAACATGCTGAGGGAAATTATTGTGCAGCAGTAGCAAGTAGGAAATAGTGTAATGTAAATGTGCACATCAAGGTTAACGGTGAGCATACACTGCTTCTTGGTGAGTTCCATATAGCTATATCTGTACAATAACAGCTCTCAGACGCAGAGTTAAAAAGTCTGAAGTAAAGGAAAGATCAGCCTTTGCCTCAGCATTGTGTTACAGGTTGCAGAATCTGAGGGTGTCAAATATTTGTCCAAATGTAATAAACTTGCTTTAACTTGATAACGTTTTTCGAGCCGTTCAACCACAGTTTTTTGATGGCCAGATTGTGCAGGAAGGTAAATAGCGTGCACGATCGCAACAACATAAAATTAGGATTTAGTTTGTACACTCTGACCTATCGCCGTGTGGACATATCGGAGCTGTTGGAAAAATACCAAATTCCCAGCCATAATTACCATTTGCTTGTTGACATGAACAGTATTTACTAGTCGGATAGTGGCAATTAGAGACTTCCATATGACACGAACGCGACATCTGCCCCAGTAGGCCTGTCTGTGAGTCACCATAGGATCCTTGTAGTTGTCAGATACTCCAGACCAGACATTGTGTGTGTGTGTGTGTGTGTGTGTGTGTGTGTGTGTGTGTGTGTGTGTGT
>JAVQJD010032589.1:0-80012 GCA_036023655.1 Nannoperca australis | reverse complement strand
CCCCCCCCCCCCCCCCCCCCCCATCTGAAACATTCCTGCTCTTTCTCCCTCAATCCTCCTCCGGTCTCGTTTGGCGTCTTGACGTTACCACAGCCTCTCTCCCTTTCTATCTCTGTTTTAAAAACACCTGCACTGGTCTGCACAGCAAATTACCGCCCACCCAAACAGAGCTCAGAAGGCTCTGTGTACACTTTACAGTATCGTCCACTCAGCCTTCGTCTAGCCTGGGCTTCTGCCTGCTGTGAAATACGCACACCGTCACCACAACAACCACAACAACCACAACAAACACAACAGGCGTGGAATCTAATCCCCCCCCCCCACACACACACACACACACACACACACATACATCTCTACAACAGCCTCTGGCTTCTAGTTTCAAGCTCCCGGTCCCGTCTCACCTGCAGTGCACCTGTGCCTGTCCACCACTCCAGTCATCCCAGGCCGTCCGTCAGGTGCAACGAATCCTCATCGCGTTTTTGCCGTCTCTCCCTCCCTTAGCTTCTCTTACCCTCCCTCCCTCTCCCTTACTCAATCTCCCCCTCTCTCTCTGCCTTGCTCTCCAGCAGCACATGCGGCGGAAACTCTTTATTTAATTCATTACAACACCAGCCGATTAACTCCTTCGCAGATGGGTGGCTGGATCCTGCTGTTGCTGGCTAATTGAGCAGCAGGCTGCTTGACTGGCTGCTGCGCTCCTGTCCAGCTCCTCCTACCCCCCTCCCTCCGTCCTCGCTGTCCACGCTCTGCACATCCCTGAGATGACAAGGAATCCTGGGCTCTGCTGCTTCCTCCCCCGTGCAGTGAAAATGCCCTGTCACTTTAGGATCTGTCCCTTTTCCCGGCTGCCGCTTCCATTTTTTCGGAATACCTTGCACTCGTTATTTCTCTCTCCCCTCTGTCTTCGTTATTGTACAATTCCTCCTTCTCTACACAACCTGACCTTTGCAATGCGATATCCCTACCTTGCCATTTATGGGAGAGGTTGCCACGGTAACTATGGACTCCACCTGTCTTTCACCCGCCCACACTCGCTCACTCGCTCTCTCTGCCTTTCATTCTCTCCCCTGATGTGCTTTTCTCTCACGTCATTACACTGACTTTACCCTTTTTTTTATTCACACACAGCAGGGGTGCTCACACAAGGACAGAGTGTTTTAGTGTACAGTATAGTATGTGCATGTGTGTGTAAATGTGATGGAAAACGGTGAGAGAGCTGGTCAAAGTATAGTCTACATTTAGAGGGGGAGAAGATTTGATGAATAGACGAAGAGCAAAGGAGAAACATTATCTCTAAGTGTTCAGAGAACGTCCTTAGCATATGTGCAGTCAATATGTTTATGTGTGTGACGTCCTGTCTTCCTTCACAGCTCACAACAGCAACAGTGCCAGATTTGCCCTGTATGTAAAGTTCTGCAGGTTCTGGCAAACAAAGCTTGGCTGTGACCGTTTAATCACAACCTCTAACAACACAGATACCAGAAGACCAACTGACAGCTTCCCAGTATTTATTTTTCCTCCCTCAATTATTTCAATGAGCACAATGTGCAGCACTGTGCTGTTTTCACTCTGGATGTTATCTGACAAGAGACTGTTGCATTGACGACACAATCAAACTATTAAGTGTATACGTGATGGGCCTTTCTACATGTCTCTACATGTGATGTCATTTTTCCATCACACTGACAGTAGTGACAGATGCCAAAAGAAACATGTACGCAGCACCAAATGAAGCGTCATAAGTATCTCTAAATGACAGTAAGTCATAAGAGAAAAACAGACACATAAAACGTATGGATTGATAATTGAACATTCATTTGACAATGACATTGGGATGATGTCTTGTCAGAAATTATCACTGGGCAGTGAACTGCGTACCTGTTCTCGTGCAGACCTCTCTGACGTACCCCTCATGCTGGCGTGGGAGGGTGAGGGTGATGGTGGGTTGTGGTGCGGGCTGTGGTGCGGATGCTGCAGCTGCTGCTGCTGCTGCTGCTGCTGGTACTTGCTCTTCAGGTGATCCATGAAGGCGTCCCTCTTGCGTTCCATATCGGCCTTGTGCAGGTTGGTCAGGGCCTCCAGGCTCTGGGCGGCGCTGACGGTGTGCCGGTGCTCCGACGTGTGCACCAGGCCCACATTGGAGAAACGCCGAGCGCTGTTTCCCAGAGTGCGGTATTCCCGTGGATATTCCAGGTCATCTGTCGAGATCATGTGACTGCCACCACGCTCGGGATCTGAGGGGCGAGGACAGAAGAGGGGAAGGGAGGATGAAGGATAGAAAGAAAATAAGGGAAGAAAGAAGGAAGGGGTGGAAGGTGTGCAAGAAAGAGGTGAATCACCAACCACACAAGCATGCAGAGAGATTTCAGGGTGGAGAGGTACATACACACACAGCAGGCACACACAGGTGGAAACAAATGGAGAAGAGAGAAGGAGTGCATGGGGAAAAAAAGGCACAGAGAGGACGAGAGAGACAGGGACAGAGAGAAAGAAATGGGATGGGATGTTAGACTATTTGCCACCAGGATGGAGCGGTTCCCTGCAGAATTATTGATTTCAAGTTCTGAAGGGAAGAAAAATGAGAAAAGTAAAACGCTTCTGCAATAGATCAAAGCAGGAGACTCGAACTGAATTTGTTTTGCTGGATATTCCATTGTGATATGCCTGCTTGTCATTTTAAGGGCTTTCATTGTTTTCTTTGGAAACAGAGAAAAACAAAATACTGAAAACTGAGGTGATTGGAAGTCAAGTGGGAAAACGAAGAAACGTATCTGTCTGTGTTCTCGCTCTTTCTCACCAACTCCTGTCCATCTAGCTGAGCTTTCCCTCCATCCCTTGGCACCCTCTGACACTTTCTCTCTCCACATATTCTCACTGTCTCTTGTCTGGAGGTTACTGATTCTGCAGTCCGTTTTTAAGGAGGCGCATCACTCTGACAGCCTTTGGCCTTTTAACGTTGCTTTAACTGACAGACAACACAGCCCGAGGTGGAAGGCACACAGGAAGGGAAGGGAGACAGCCGGGAGGAGACAATATGGTTACACAAAAAATATGTGACTGGAAAAACAAATGAACTTAAAGCGTGATAAAAAGGCAGGGAGCCATTCGCCCGGTGAGTTACCTTGTTTAGGAAAACAGGCCCCGGCGTTGGCTAGAAGAGAAACATGCCAGGGGTTAATTTGTGTGTTTGTGCACAGATGTGCAAGCAAACGCACCGTTACACGTCACATGAGCATCAGAAAAGAGCTATTGTGAAACAATAGCACTTTCTCTGAATTACAATTAGTTAATGCATTATAGATGCATTATAATGTATTCAGAAGGATTAACATATGGGGAAATGGTTTGCTATGAATACTAATACTGTGTTACAATAACCTGCAGAATGGTAAATGAATATATCATGCATTTTTTACACAGAAATAGTTCATAGATAATGTTTTTCACAAGACATTTATTCATATTTGACCTAATGGCAAATGAACACAGTTTAAACTTCAGACTTTAAGCAAGTAGAAAAACAATCAATTCAGAAATGGATAATAAAAAATAAAAAGTTCAAACTAAAAGCATAAAAAGTGCCGAGGCCTAATGGGGCTGAATGTAGTGGACCATCTGTACATTAGAGGCTCATCAGCAACATTAGGATGAGCTGAGCAAGTACACAGCAGAGGGAGGCTCCTCGGGGCAGGAGCAACAAATGGACTGTTAATGAACGTAGAGGAAGAGAAGAGCAAGCTGGCCAGATGGAGGCCCAACCGAGCTGCAATGGTCTGCAGTGGACAAACTTTAACACAGAGGGAGCCTGTTAGGGGCAGAAGGTCCGCGATCATTCAAATGCAGCTGCAATCAAACCCGTTGTAGCCCATTTCTCACTCTATTCCTTCTCGGAGCGATATCGCACTCAAGTGTGATCAACTGTTTCAACACCATGCCCTTACATCCACCACATTATGAAGTGCTGATAAACTGAGCAGGGGTGAGGCGGAATGGACTGACCTCCTAGCTAATAGCATTAGCATTGAGCTCTCTGCTGCGCACCAAGGCCGCGAGCCATATTCATCTGGCCCACTCGCAGCCTCCCAGATCTCGGGTTTACACTTCATTAGGCTGGAGTTTATTGTGCATCAGCTAACAAGGACCTGACTCATGGGCCCCATTACAAAGGCTGGCAAAGCTGGGCCTATGAACTACGGCTTATTACTGTGTCTGAGCATCCACAACGACAGTGAAAAGCTGAGTAGGCTATGCTGCCTCTAGACAAACATAAAGCAGCAAAAACAATAAAACATTTCATCAACAACACAATATCACTAACATTTATAGTTAACAGTTCAAGAAAGTTAAAATGCTAAGCAAGTTAATGGCTTGCAAACACACGGAAAAAGAAATGAACTCAATTGTGTTGAATTGTGCGCCTCTTTGTCCCATTGGTTTGGAATCCAGCCCAAAAACTTTCCAAACTGCAGTTTGTGGATGTACTTTCTAAAGCTGTATACAAAGCCACTCATCCTGAACACAGCGGGAGTAAAAGTTGTGTGGGTAGGAGAGTAAGAATAGAAAATTGGGAACAGGTTATGCATCTTTACTTTCGTCATTCACAGCCAATATATTTTCACATAAGCTGGCAGACAATAACCCTGACAGCCAAAACAATCTGTGCAAGCCCACGCAATGCCAGCATTATTTAAACCTACATAAAAGAGCTTTGATGGGGTGGGTTTTAAGTGAACGCTTTTACACAAGCAATGTCTGTCAGCAGGTCTGAGTCTGCAGCAGACCAAATTACATCTACAAAGACCTCCAGGAAAGAGGTGCAGCATGTTGGTCAACAAAGAAATGGAGGACCTGAATGACAATGGGAGCCCGTACTCAGAATCGATAAGATCTGCGAGCCCAGCAAATAAGGCCTGGGCTGCAAGCGAGATAGAGAGCATAGTCAAGAGCATTAACCTGCCTAAATAAAAAAGAGCCTGTCTCTGTGAGCAATGACAGACAAGACAAGATAAACAGGCGAGGAGAAATCACCTGCGCAGAGAAAAAGATACTGCAAGGCAAAACTAACTAACAAAAAAAACTAGTTACAACCAATACAGCCTGATTAATCAGTCCAACTGCATTTGGTCTTTCTCTGGGTTCATTCAAAATGAATAAAGCCTAAAACTTCCTTCCATCAGGGGAGCTTGGTCCACAGATGAATGGAATCCATAATTTAAATATATTGTAATTAACAGCCATTTTTAAGATCTGTCTTGCATTTCACTGAGCTATATTCTCAACTTTTCACCACCTTCAGTAGGCTATTTATATATGTAGGGAAATTCAGTGCGTGACATGAGGCATTTGCCAACCCACCCACGATAACTACCAACACACACACATAATAATATTCTGCATCATCACCACAGTCCAATCCTGGACAACACACTTCCAAAAGGAAAGTTTTTTTCTCTCCCTTTACAGTCACCTGCTGAACTCAGGAAGGGAAGTTGCTGCTCATCATATGCGTGAACATATGGTATGGAGAATCAAGACGTGAGAAGGAAAAGAGGACTGGGCTTACTTTGATTTGATTTGGAAGAGGCAGGTGGTGTAGCTTTATATTTTGGGCATGTTAAACAAGAGGGTCTGAGGGAGTGAAGGGTTTAAGAGAGGTTTCAAGTCTTACAGAATGATAAGAAAGCTGCAGACTGCACATACGCAAACTGGATTCTTTAATAGCTAAATCAAAATTCACAGGTACTTCAAACATTTTGCCTCTATATTTATCGTCACATGCAGCTTCAGCTTGAGGCTACATGAGTTACTCCTGTATTAATACTTTATTGGAAAAGCAATGTAAATCTTATTTGGGAGGATATATGGATATACTTTCTGTTGTGACGTAAAAAGGTAAAAGCACCAATCATCATTTGGTCGGTAAAATGTCAGAAAATAGTGCAAAATACAATTAAAATTATGATTCCCCAGAGTCCAAGGTGATGTCTTCAAATCCCAAAGATATTCAGTATACTATCATATAAGACAAAGGAAAACAGCAAATATTGAGGAGAAATAGGAGAAAATAACCTGAACAATTAATCACTTATCAAAATAGTAAATTTTTCTATAGAATTACTAATCAATTAATTTACTAAACGTTTCAACAAAAAGTTTTGGTAAAACTTTGGAAAAGTATTTTCCCACCAGATAGTTTTCGAGGGCTTTGTGGCTGCGAAATGTTCCTTCCTTATATCTTACTATATAAAATGTAGCTCTCTGATGTAACAGTGTCTGTCTCACCTCTTCGACACATACAAGGTCTTCTGTAGCTGTGATTTGAATAGTCTCGACGATGCACTATGAAAAAAACATATCGCCAGATTGAACAGGTCCCTGAAACTTTCTGTCTAGAACTTCACGTCACTGTGAAGTGTGTTTGCACTTTCATCTTATCAGACGACCTTCTGTCTGTGGTCCCCGTCACTCTTTTAAATTGACGTGACAATATCCACTTCTGTACTTCTGTGAATGTGTTTTTTAATGCATGTGTGCAGAGGATTTACATCAATAAAACATATGCATTAAATTGTTCCTTTATTTACATAGAGGGAATATACAGGGAATATACTGGTATATTATACCAGATAATTGTATCTGAATATGCATTTGTATTACTTTTCTTTGGTCTGTTGTCTCATTCATTTCAGGTTACCATTTAGTGGCCTTTAATGTTTCACAGTTTATTAAACCAAGCATTCAATCATCTATCCTAATTATCTCTTTGTGGCGTCATATTATTTAGTTTTTTCTCTGGAAAGGAATTGTTCTTGTGTCTATTCTTTACTCTTCCATGTTGAATTGTGTTATTAAAGTGCAGTGTCCTCCCTACGCAGGCCTGTCGTTATGCAGATGGTTGGGGAAGGGAAGGGAAGGCAAGGCGGGCTCTTCCCTCTGATACACAGCCTAATTTACTGCAAGCATCACAGGGTTCCTTGTGGGATGCCAGGTGTGACAGCACAGGCTTGATAGACCAGCTGAATATTAACCAGAGGAGAAAGAGGGAAGAAGTAAAATTGAGTAGAAGTAGGTGAGAACAGCAAACTGCAAATGCAGCATGTCTATTAAGGCAACTGGCAACAGGAAATAAGCCAATCAGCAAGGCCTACAGCTATTGGCAATTGTAACTCTTTACGCTCCAGTGGGAACAGTTAAGACAAATAACTAGAAGGAGAGAAGGGCATGCCAGGATTAAATATAACCTTCTGAAAAAACACCAATCAGGCCTCTAAAAACCCTGCAGGTCACAACTCAAGAAGCAACGAGGGGTCTGCAGTTCCACATGTACTAAACCTTACAATTACAGCTGTGGGCAGTATAACCTGCAGCATTATGAGGACAGTTAGAAAGCCTGTAAGCTTAACAAGATGAAGCCAGCTCATGTGCTGGCGGTTGACTTTCTATGATGTTGTTGCTACAATGACTTTCCCTGCTACATAATCACGAATCCTGCAAAAGGAACGAGTGACTGGCAAATGACTCTCGTCGTATTGACTGCAAGCTGTCACACAAACCTTGAAATTTACTTCCCCAGATATATTAAGACAGATCTTAGGATTTCAATGAATAGCCAGCATAAAAAAGTGACTGAACTTGAGAAAGGAACTTTTGTTTCCATCTCTCTTATCTCGCTCTTTGAGTGTTCTCACCGGTTGCACTTGTGCTTCACTTAAAACGATGAGGCTCCGGGTATAAAGACACATTACCCAGCAGGCGTGTGCACTTCACTTTTTTCTCTCCATTAAGACAATCTCTGGAAAGCTCTGAGGCACTGCTGTGCGAGAGTTAAAAGGGGTGAAATTGACGGCTGGGCAACGAGAGCAAGTCATCAGAAGAAGGTCAGCCTACACGTCTCTACTGTCGGACGTAGTAACAGGATGAGACAATCTGAATGCTCCGGGAGACAACTGCAATCTGTTGCTCCACACAAGGTGAAGGGAATGCCCTCTTGATCATTAAAACATGTAAAATAAGAAGTGACACTCACATCTTTTCACCTATTGCTCTCCTCTCCATTATCTGCCTCTCCCCCACTCACCAACCATCCCACCTCCAAACTTAGTTTACCTGGGCAGCGCTGGGGAATACTGTGGAGGCAGCTAAAAAGCAGCCGTAATGTGGATGCAGTAAAGAACCTGTTAATACACAATGGCACGCACTGAGACAATTAGAGCATGCTGCGGCTCCATGGCAACATCTCTGCAGCTGAAAGCAACAAGTGTGGAGGATAAATTGCAAGAGATGATATAAAAATGTGACAGAGACAGACAGAGAGAGAGCAGGGGGGGGGGGGGTGAACGGGTGGAGGCAGCATAAAGCACCTCTTTGTTTCACTTGTCATCCTGGTAGAAGCCGACTGCCGTTCCTGGAATAATAGCAGGCCAGCTGCAGGTGGTGAGAGAACCTCTTAATTACAGCCTGTTGTTGAACCATGGTCAGTCAGCACACTACTACCACTGGGTGTGAAGAAGAAGTTACTCCAGCCACACCTTATTACATCAGTGCTGCTCAGTTTACCTCACTGGGGAGGTGGATTCTACCTTCAATAAGATGCTAAATGGAGACTGACAGAGGCAATAGAGTTTAACAGATAGTAGATGGAAAATAAGATGTTTGGAGAGCATGGAGAGTCCATGGCTGCCTGCATACAGAGCTACTGCAAAGAATTGCAGCTCCTCTGATAGTGGTGCATGGACGTTTGATCTCCACAGGGTGCAACACTGACTGGTAATCACAGGAGGAAGATGCCTCAGTCAAAGCTTGCACTGCATAGAGAAAAAAGCATTGCAACATAAATCAACCTGCAGTTGTTTTGCTCCTTGTTTAAAGCACCATACCACTGTTTTTACATGTTTACATTACATATATCAGTGGGTCCCAACCACGGGTACATTTTCAATAAAAAAAATAAAAGGAGTTTTTTACACCACACGACAATGACTGGAAACCAGAAAGGCAGGAAAACACACAGGTAAACCTAGAAAACTATGGTGTGATTTGAAATATGGTTAGTAGTAATCTATAGTATAAATGTTGCTAATGTGTAAAAACATCAGTACGGTGGTTTAAAGCAGAGCCGCATGGAAAAGCTGACAATATAGCTACATACAGGACAATGTAATGTACACATCTACCATAAACACACACATATATATATTTCAGAGCTTGGCACAGAGGGAATGTAGTAAAATGTGCAGACCAGTCAAATTGCTCTTGAGCTACTTGCACATGTACATGCTAAATGGCCATCCATTATTCTTGTTGTTAATCTACAACCTTATTGATCACTACTGGAAATGTCTCTTCCAGCCTGAGCCTGCCTGACATCAGAGTACAGTGTCAGGTAAAGAACACCCTCTGGTGCCGGTAAGTTATTAAGCATCAACAAGGAGGATTCTTACAAATATAACGGCTCAAAAACAGGTCCTCCAATTTTAGAGACATCTCACTACCCACCGTCCTTTTGGACCTCCTGTGTGCAGAGTGAAATGAAGCAAAGCTAAAGAAACAGCAACAGGAGGGTAACTGTGCAGACCACACTTGCTTTAATAGATTGATAGAGATGCTGCACAAATTTATCTCTTATTTCACCATCTTCAAATCTACCAAGTGCCAAACTGGATCACAGCATAACACACAGAAACAACAATATTTAGCCACAAAATAAAAAGACAGCAAACATACAAATATCTATCTGTACATGTTAAATTCATCATGCAGCTGTCTGAGATGGAGTTACTACTTCAATAGAAGTGCCCAGTGTGCTTTCAAGCTAATCTCAATGGTTTCAGCAGAGCAGCACGATGCAGCGTACTGCTGAGCCACTGAGCCAAGTGATGAAAGCAGCAACAAAGCAAAGCATAAAAGACTGATTTTGCAGTTGGGGAACACTGTCACCTTTCGTACCATCCAACGGATTTGTCTTTTCCTCTCAAAAGGAACACACTGAAATCTGACAACCATGGATTGTGTTTTGTAGATTCTTTCATTACGGCATTTCCTCATAATTTTAAGCTAATTTTTAATTAGTAGTGCTGTGTTTTGAATAACTGTCAAATATAAAAATTGTAGGAGTTTTCTTTCCCATCACTGCATTTTTCCATTTGCAATAGGAACCTCCAGAGACAATAGACACATAAACCACGTGCTGAATAGCATTCAGAAGAGCTTTAACACCTTTCTCACATATAAAATATAAATCTATTCTGACCAAACAAAACACAAAAACACACTGTCGTGTGTTTTTGTGTTTTGTGTTTTTGTGTTTTTGCTGTTTCTTATGATGAAATAATCGCTGCAGACGAGCAAACAATTTCCCATTTAAATCCTTGTGGTTACAGAC
The DNA here is from genome assembly GCA_036023655.1 of Nannoperca australis. Lineage (NCBI taxonomy): Eukaryota > Metazoa > Chordata > Actinopteri > Centrarchiformes > Percichthyidae > Nannoperca > Nannoperca australis. Next base: position 69,628 of record JAVQJD010032589.1, on the reverse strand, counting down.
AGAAAGAGACTTGGAAAGAGAGGCAGGCGGATGAAAACGTCCAATCGGAATCTGCCAGCAGTTCTTTTTATCTTGCCTCCACATGGAAATCTCTGCCACTTGAAAGGAAAGGTGCACCCACTAAAGGCATTCAGGCTATTTTAGTGCACTGCCTCGCCTGACAGACAGGGGGAGCCACAGTCGATAAAAAATGAAAAGCAAGCAGAAAAACAGGTGGAGGTCACTGGTAATAGAAATACCCCTGCGATGACAGCCAAGGACTCCATAATAAATTGTTCAAGTCTAATAGGTCATTATCTGTCCCATAGATCTTATAATATTAACAGCACAGCACACACATACCTGCACACATACAGCTATCGAGATGCATGTTGGCGCATAAAGTGCTGCAAAGCACCCACTAACTGAAATATGCCTGATGGGGTGACATTTGGTCGAGTAGCTTAAGCAGCAAAGAAAATCGTAGGAAGATTTAAGAAGCCTTCTCTATCTGAGCTGATACACAGAGCTCTTGCATATTCATGAGGTGAACAGGGTTATTATGAAGGAGCGGGCAACACCAGAGGAAGAAGGTGGTTATAAATCCTTTTACAGTTGTGTTAGTGCTTTGTATGTGTACAGTACGACTGTGTCGCTGTGTCTTCCCTGAGATACATATTAAAAACAATGGTGAACAAAAGTAATTAAAATGCATACTCAAAGCTCCACTAATCTATGTTTTATATTTACAGTTCATCAAATAAATACATGTAATGTGAAATGGGTAGCTTGCAGTGATGAACCCAATGAGAATTATCACCCGCAGCTCTGCAGACTTTCATAGACATTTTTAGGTCATTGTTTTAGTTTTATGACCCAAAATCTATTGTAATGGCTCTGTCTCAACATTAGAATATTTTTTTTTAACATGCCTTTAATATTTATTCATTTAATAATTCTCCCTCTCTTCTGGAGGCAAAAACTGGTAATTGTATTACACTTCAGCAACAGGTAATCAGTCAGCGAGGGCAAACTGAGCATGCAAGGGGCAGGCGGGCAAAATAGGGTGGCAAGAAACAGGAAAAAAACTGTACAGTACATTAGATGTTCTGGCAAATGATTGGGGAAAGAGGGCTGGTTTATAGTAAGGTTCTGAAATGACAGGAAAAAAATTGAAAAATGAGTGAGTTGTGTGTTTCTACCAAGAGATAACACAAAATAAATCTATAAATGCAGCTTTAAAGGCACTCTGTGGAGTTTTTGACCACTAGTAGCACTATGGAGCAATGTTCTTAAGAGTGGTTTGTCTTGTGCTGGCATACACATCCCTGGCAATGGTTTTACATTACTCATCTACAGTACCGAGATCAAGAACAAAAGGCCAGGAAGAAGACTGCCAGCGAGTAAACATGGATTGGAACAATGACCATTTTAAAATATTTTTTAAAAGTTTAATGAAGAAGAAACACAGACAACTACACGTTTGTTAGGAGGATACACACTCAACCAACCGGGATAAAGAAAATAAATAAATAAAGTTTAAATATTAATATAGTTAAAATCTCAGTTTTACTTTTAAAATTAAACAATTGTTCTTTTTTTTCATTAAAAAAGAACATTTTCCATGTTTTCTTTCCATTAACAAAATGGAATTATAAAGAGATATGCTTGAGCAAAAAACGTATTCTTAGAAACATGTTTACGTACAGTGAAACAGTATATCTTGTTACTGTATATCACCAACTGCAGATTCATAAAGCTGAGGCTGGACAGGTCAGAACCTCTTACTGTTTCTCGCCTCCAGAGGACAATAAACTGACAGCATCAGGCTGATTACAAAACAGTCTTCTGCAGGCATGTTGCCAAGACTGTGGGTAAGCAACCAGCAGTGTCAAAACTATGCTACGAAGGCTTTGTGAAGATACTGCCGGCACCAACTTTCATGTTCTAAATATATTAAAATGCTCCCATGCGCAGATCCGGCAGGTACATAATGAGAAGAGGTGTAAAATAAAAGAGACGTAACATGAAAAAAATCGAGGCTTGTGTACAGGATGGAAGCATTAAGTGTTTTTCTTCCAGTGAGGGGGAAAAAACAACAACAACCAGACAGGGTGCATAATAGATTCAATAAATTACCTGAGTATCAAGAGCTGTGAGAGAATTACAAACAAAATAATAGTTATGATATGGCCATACAGCTAAAATATCCCCTCCAACAACGACTGAACTGTGAGCTTGTCAGATCTGCGAGATCTGTTTTTTGTTGCTATTTTAGTATCTAATTAAACAATTTAGCACCAAAACAAGATTATTATTATTCCAATATCATTTAAGTGGAGCCAAAGCCAAAACCCGATTTGTGCTGCTTGGGATTAGATTGGGAGCCTAAGGTTTCCTAATGATTGGAGATCTCAGCTGCTGGTGGAGCAGCACCACTGTCAAGGTAACTTCTTTTAAGGGGCAGGATTACTGAGCTGGCTCTGACATGTAGTTTGTTGCCTCCACTCCCCGGCAGACCTGCTGCCAAGCCTCTTGTAGTATTAGCAGGCTGCCATTCTCATTCCAGACAGAGCCAACGGGCTAAACTAACAAGCACTCTCCCACAGGAACACATCTGTTGTCAGATTAGTTAGGCTCTGGCCATGGGTTATCAATCAAAGTGGTGAATTACATTACGCAGTGAAATTCATTCATCACTTACATCAGATGATTAAATGATTTACCAGAACAGATGTGAGCAGGAGCGACGGAGAGACGTTGAACGACAAGAGGAATGTTAAAGAGAGGACATATTCAGCTCCACGAGCCAAAGTGAGAAAAATAAGTTTGGAGTTCACAGAATTTGGCATCATTTCACTCAGCAGCATTTTAATGTAATTGGTTTATAACATTTGCAAGTATCATTGTACTTGCTATGATATTAATCTAAGCACTAGTCTCGATATTTGACTTTTAAAACAGTGGGTGGTGATGACAAAAGGTTAAACTAAAGCAAACTGGGGTGATACTTGGTGATACTAGCCTCAGACAGCCCCTGAACGGCTCCTTTGGGATAGTTGTCCTTATCACTACACAGTTTTTTGACCCTTGGAAAAGAAGCTGGGTTTATATGATTAGTCTCTCTTGTCTGTGACCTGGAGGGGACACACAGTCACAGAAGTGCTGATTTTCTTCAAATAATAAGAATAACAGAAAATATTTTCCTCTTCGACGGGAATTACTGTGACAGTTTAATTGGAATGCTACTGCCAGAATCTTTTTTAATTAAAAGAGCAAGAGGACAAAAAATTCACCTCCAAGAAAATGAAAAAGAAATAAAATAAAAGGAATCAATCAAAACAGCCATTAGCTAAGACAAGTACGACAGCGGCTGTCAATGCACATCGGTCGCCGTGGCAACAGGTCAGCTGTTTCACAAAGCTGTCTGCAGTTAGCTAGCCGCCACCCACACATGCACGTGCATACACACACACACATATTTGTATGACAAGCATACAGCGTACGGTTGCACTAGCATGAGCCACAGCCAGTGACAGATGTAGCACAAGCAGGGCAGCGGAGATTACAAGTTGTCGAGTCAACATGGCACAGATCATCTGTGTTATGATGCTGATAGTCATGTGTCACAATACAAACTGCTCTCTGTCAAGTGGCATCAGAAAAAAAGACAAATGGGGAATCAGAGGATAGGAGGGAGGTGGTGGATTTACCTAAGGCTGCCTTGCAGGAAATCGCTCTCACTGTCGAGGGCTGCGAAGTTAACAGACTCAAAATTAAACTCCCCTCTTTCATCATCAGATCACATTTTGAAATCATTTTCTTCCGCGTTAACACTGAACCCTGATCTAAGAGGACAGTTAGATCAGAAAATACACGTGTTGAAGTAGTGCCAGAAATACAAAGACGCCAGATGTATTTGAAGTAAAGAGAAAACTGTGACACAGATCACAGATGAAATCCCTTATCAAGCATTCTAGCCTGTTTGGATGGGTGGGGGTTGGGTGGAGGAGGTGTCACGCCTCTTATGATCCCAGAACGAGTGGGGAGATCAGCGGCACACAGCAGTCCCTAGTGGGGTGTTAGAGTAATTGCTTGTTTCACCAGTCCCCAGAGGGTATCACAAAGTGGGCTGCAGAGGAGCTCGTCAAAACACTGCAAAACAGCAGCTCCACCTTCTGCCTCCAATCTCCCATCATCCACTGCTGCCTGCCTGTTAGTCTCCGTCACAGAGGAGAGAGGGCAAGAAAATGCCACTAGTTGAAAAAAAAAAACATTACCTTTTAACCTTTTGTGTGGCTCTGTGTAAAGTAAGAATGCCAGCCAATGAAAATCTAAATTATATTATATTCATAGTCATTATATTTTTGAGAAATACAGCGAATGCAAAGATTCCATCATGTGTGTTTTGCACATTATAGGAACAAACCCGGGAGTTCACCAGGGAGACATTAGTATATGGGATGGGAATCTCCAAACTTCCAACATAAATGAATGAGCGAGATGAATCGACTTTGGAACAGACTAAACATAAATATACTAAATGCTAAAATGCTAAATATATGCGTGAACAGCGGCTCGCTAGAAAGCTTTAACTTTGACATTCTGCATGCATGCCTGGATTAGTGAGGTGAAACCATTATTTTGAATGAATGATTTTTTTTTTCCCAAAACAGATTGCACTGTTTGGTACATAAATTGAAAACATATTGTCTGATGAAAAACAACTACAGTGTAGACGTTTCAGCATGCTCTGAACGATGCTCCAATGGAACTTAGCACCCGAGCGTGTGCATAAAGTACAGTATGTGAGTGACTGTAATGTTGTCAGGAAGTATAAAAAGGCTTTGCTTGATTTCAGGTCAACAATTTGAAGTTTGAAGTGTTTTGTTGCTGCACGTAGCTTGTTTGGAGGGCACTTGGAGCTTCTTCTGCAGCTAGTACTGCTTTATTCAGTTTCACTGAGCAGTATTGTGCTGCGATAATGGCAGGCGGCCTTTTCGGCATTCTCCAACATTATTCCATGTCCTTGTGCTTGTGCTTTTGGAAATTTCTTATATACTGTGTTATTGTATAACCATGACCCTACCAGACTCAAAGAAGTTCCATTTGTACATCCTGTTCATGCACCACTTCTCTGCCTCTTGTGTTTATCATCCTTCCATTCGAACACATTAGACCTTACACTAATGGCCATGCAGTACTGTATGCCACATGATGTGTGTGTCTATGGTTGGACGAGGCTTTTCTGTTAGCTCATCACACGTCCACTGATCTCGGTGCACACACATCAAGGTATCAGCTCATTCTTCTTCTGCTTAATGCCAACGCCGTGTTCTCCTCCTCCTCCTCCTCCTCCTCCCTGCCCTGCCTTTTCCCCTCTCTATCTCGTCTCCACCGGTGCTGCATGTGTTTTGAGCGTCTTATTTGGGTTGGTGTGCAGAGGGATGAAGGGGCGGGGCAGCCGTACAGATGGATCTGTGAGTTTCTATGGCGATGTACTGTAGGTGAGCGGGGAAGAGCAGCCAGTTGGCACGAAAGAGGGGGAGGAGATGACGAGTTAGACGTTAACAAGCTGTCACAGCTAACACAACACAGCGCCCACTGCAACAAACAAAAACAGCATAGACAACCCTCTGACAAGCCTGGTGTTATAAACAACAACCCAACAGGCATCCACTCTGTTCCACCGACAGGAGAGGTACACACCGCAGGTCAGGCTTGGACAAGTTAAATGAAAATAAATGTGGTGAGAGGAAAATGAAACCTATGTATGTATCAAGAGGTTTCTGCTGTAGTTTTACTTGATGAAAGTTGGAGCAGCTTTCAAAAGTTTCTGTCCCCTTCCAGACTAACCTCGATGTCTCAGCTCAACTCTCAACTCCCAAATGGCTTACCACAGCAGGACCGGGATTAACGAATGTTGCTACCGCCACTTCAACTGCAGCAGTCAAAATCAATCAAACAAAAAAAAAAAAAATAGAGAGAAGTTCAAATGTGTCCTGGGGCAATTTAGTTACTTTGTTTTTGAATTCAGTGATGTTGTCAGGAAATCAGCAAAACATTTAACACAAGCTTTCCCCTTCCCTCGGTTGATTTAACTTTACAGGAGACCCATAAAAGCATTCAAACATCAAGAAAGGTTTGATCAAAATGCGCTTTTTGATTCCATAATGAATAAACGATGTATCACTTAATCTCTAAATGCTACGATCATGAATCTCTCCCACAATGTTCCTGCTAGTATATTTTTAGTTATGTATTGATGGGATCAATAGCTGTGGGGCTTTGATGTAGACATGCTAACATTTCTTAGTTGCTGATACTCAGAGCACCAAGTAACATTTACCCAAGATAAAATGGCATTTATGATGAGTCCTGAGGGCAATCTGATTGGATGTTTTCCTTTAATCTTCAGGCCTCGTGCTGCCAATCACATCCACGGGAAAGTTGCCTCTCTGGACATAGACATAGACAGACATAGACGGGCTATCATGGCTTTGGGCCTGTAGCTCTTTCACAACCGAGAATAAAGCAGCATTAAAATATAAATGAGACATCATGAAATGTCTCTATTCGAGCGATAGTTCCTCCCCTTTCTTCTTGCCACCTGCTGGCTGAATGAAACCAAAATCTGACAATTGTTAAGTGTTCTGCCCCAGAGCCCCAGAGCACTTGGCGGAGCAGCCCATGGCTAATCCAGTAAGCACTAGCACTGACTCACAACTAGATGAGAGACAGAGAGATATCGAGATTGACAGAGAGGGAGACACAGGCAGCTACTGAAAGAGAAAGGCTAAGAATAGAGGTGGATGACACTCGGAAAGCCACAGACAGAATACCGAGGCTGGCAGAAAGAGGTTGAAGAGGAGACAAATTGATGGTTTAAGGTGAGTGTTGGAAATTGATGTGAAAACTGCACGAAGAGCAGGGAGAAGTGGGTCAGATGGGTAAGATGTGTTGACACAAATGTAAAATGGGGTGAGAGGGGGAAAAAACTTAAGGAAGAAGTAGGCATTGGGGCCAGTGGCCAGATGAGCGATGGGAGAACCGTTCGGAGGAAGCCGGGGTGTGTGCGATGTGTCCTCCAAATCCATTTGTCACCCAGAGACTCATTAGTGTTTGTGAGTGGCCGTCTGGTTATAAATAGGCTTTGGAGCGTGTGTTTGACAGGAGGGAGTCTAGGATTTGATGGCAGGACATTAATCTCACCAGAGAACTCCCGGAAGACGGACGGATTGACAAACAGACGGATCTCCCAAAAGCAAGCTCACTATTTCATCAGTCAGCAACCACCGTCTGCTGTCTCTCTCACTCGCACACACACTTTGACTGTTCCTTATCTGCACCTGACACTTACACCAAAATGACCTTGAGTTATCCTTTGAAAAACATGGCTATTAATGGTTATTAAGTTTAAAGCAAAAGAAACCCTCACTCAATTCTGTCTCATCGTCCCGGCTTGTTTTGGCCGTCTTTTCACTTTCTGACTGTGGAGCTCTTCATGCTTCGTTAGACGCTTTTGAGACATTTCCAGTTCTCGCTTAAAAGCTTGTCAGTCACTCACGGCATGTTCTCCAACTTCTTTGTCTCTCTTAGACTTGCTCTGCTCTTATTTGCACCCCTTCCTTATGGCCCCTTAAAATACAAAACTCTCACACTGCCTTTTAATTAGAAAAAAGACTTTACCACCTCTCCTCTCTAGCTGACATCTGGTTATATTGTGCCTCTGACCCGCTGTTCCTCTCACACTCTGGCCAGTTGGAGCAGATGTGCACAAATGCTCTATTTTCTCTGTCGATAGATGGCACCACTAGCTACAGCTTTGCCCTCACGTCACCCACCCTACCGCCACCTCCTGCCACACAGAAACTATTTCAAGCTCCACAAATCGCGTCTCCCCAAGCATCAGCACGGATCCTCCAGAACCTATGCCTCATGGGGGGCCACACCCCAGCTGACCTCAGCAAGGCCCTTTTGTCCCGCTAGACTGGATCATCGGGACATTAAGCTGTCGCTGAGCCCAGGGAGCGAATGAAGGAGGCTCAGAGCCACGGCTCAATCATGACCCGAAGCCATCGGTAAATGGCTCACCCCAAGCTGCTTTAAACTGACTGATCATTACTAATGACTGGTTTAATGATTCTGTGTGGTTCTCACTGCCACCTAGTCTTAGTGATATCTGATTTCCCCTGGTAAGTGACATAGTCCATACAGACAGAAATACATGTAAGTAATAGTAATAAATAATACATAATAATGGTGTATTGCAACCATTATTATAACAAGAGTAACTTGTTAGGCTGCACAAATTCTGCTGGCTGGCGGCAACCCAGGGTACGCTTTACTTTTTTATTTATTCTCTCTGATCATCACAAAGAGCTCACAAAGAACTAACTGAGTTTACAACTGGTCCTTGTGTCATGAATGATGACAAACAGGACAGAAAGACATGCTTGGGATTGCAAAGACATTGAGATAAACCAGGGCTGGTTCTTTTTTTCAAGAATTAACAATTAACATGTCAAAATATTTCATTTTTTTGTTTTCAAAGGACATTATTTTGTCGATTTGAAAACACTTGGAGACTTGTGCATTTTGCTGTAATTCTAAGAATGAAAGTCCTTCTTATGTGTTATTATGGAGGCTATCATATTTGAGGTGTTTTAGACACTACAGATTAAGATTTAGAATCCATTTTTTTATGTGACATAATTATTAGCAGCTTATAGCAAACAAGTCCTTGTGTGGGTTCATGGAAACTTTCTTTGACAGAAAGCGAGTTAAAGGGCTGTCCTTCAACTAGAGAACCTGGTTCATCTTCAAGTCCCACTGTTGCCAAAAGATTTAACCTGGTGAAGTGACCTTGAGCAAGACAGTCACTACCAGCTTCAGTCATCTTGCTCTGTAACTAAACAACCTCTGATCTCCTTGTGGAGCAATGACCAAAGACGAGAGCATCCTGATACAGATCAATAAAATATCATGTTAGTGTTAATAACATTACAATGGTATCATCATTACAGTACACTGTTCATTATCATTTAAACCTAATGATGTTGTTTATGTTAATGTTGTTAATGTGATTTTGTTTTCAGCGCATGCACTAATAGTATCATCGTGCATTAGATCATCTCCGAGAGAGAGAGAGAGAGAGAGAGAGAGAGAGAGAGAGAGACCTAATGCCAGAGGTCGACAGTTCGGGTTGTGTGAATGTGACTGCACAGGAAAAAGAAAATATATCAAAGAGAACCATCACTCTGAGGGTAAGATGGAACTCAGAAATACTGCCACAGCCCTTCATCATCCCCTCTCTCTTCACAGCCAATTTCACCCCCACACATCTCGCTCCTCCTCTCCATGGTAGCGACAAACAAGCGCAGATCTTTCAAGTTCAACCTGCGCCTGGAGAAAAGCGAGGCTGAGCAGAGATACGTCTTTCAAAGTTTACTTGTTTCAACACAAATAATCATTTAGGCCTCATACTGTAATTTGATGTTATTTGCACAGCAAGTGTGGAGACGTCATCTCAGGCAGTTTACTAATGTTGAAATAATTTAGTTGATTGACAGAAAATGAATCATTAATATTTCTAACAATATTCAATGTCAGAAATTGCCAATCTCAGCACAAAAACAAGTGTCGGCTGCTCACTGTTGATCTCCCACTGCTTATTCTCTGGCTGTGTTGAGCTCCTTTAAACTCACTTTATGGAGACAATAGAGTGTAGGTGTGTTTAGAAGAGGTGGATGAGGAAAGTCATTTATGCAGGGAGTGTTTGCCTTGTTTTAATCTCTGAAGCTGCTGCTTTGCTAAAAGTGTACACCTCTCAGTGTGTATGTGTGTGTGTGTGTGTGTGTGTATGTGTGTGTGTGTGTGTGTTGGATGGTCTGATTCTGTGAACCCTGCATCCTCCTGGCATTGATCCTAAATGCACACACAAGCACGGACACACACATTAACTCCCTATTCAGTGATGAGATCGAACTAAGGGCATGATGAATAAATAATGATTTCAACTCTGGAGGTTCACTTGACTAATTAAAGGGGGAAAAATATTCTTCTAGAGAAGCAACAATACAAGAGAGCAAGAGAAGGCCAAGTAGTAAATCAAGGATCACTGCACAGGCTTCATACACACTGACATGTGCACACTAGAAATATATACACGCTCAGATTCACACGTATACACACTGCATACACACACACGCGCACATCCTAATTTACGATTCAGAGATGTTGGCCTCTATTGACTCAAAACCCTGTGGGCTAATGAGAACTCCAACACACAGGCACACACAAGAAACACCCATACACACACACACACATTACTGTCATATCGCTGTGTCAGAGTGTGAAGGCAGTGTGTGAGCATCTCACCGCACTCCTCTTTGTCCGAGGTTATCGCAAAAGATAGTCTAGCGAGAAAAATCCCAGTTGCTTGTCAGTGTCCTTGTCGCTCTGTGAGCATCGTGACCGTCTGACAATACACTCTCGAGCGCGCGTGCACACACACACACACACGCTGTCACTGAGGTCATTAAAGTGATATAATTATGAAGAATAACCAGTCTAGCTGGCCCAGCTGTCCTGCTAACATCATCCAACTAGTTCCCCCAGATCATACACTGTCACTAAATATGAGCAGACAGCAGAGGGACAGGGAAATGAAAATGAAGCATAGTTGGAAAAGGGAGTGGCAGCACTGACTGAGGGCTTTTATTTTGCATTGCTGACATCTCCTTGGAAACAGACATGTTTGATAAAATAAGGGATAGCAGGACCCCTCACAGAGAAGCTAAACAGTAACTGCAAATAAGCTTCAACAGCAACAAAAACATTTTCGCTTTTGCAAACATGCAAATATGTATCAGCAGAAGAAGCAACAATAGAAATCAAATGAACTGAAACTGACTAGCTACAAATGACTTAAAAAGTCCCAAAGGATGCAAGGGAAGCCATGACAGAGTTTGTGAAGAAGCTTGTCATGAATGAGGCAGCGGCAACAGTTTGAGTCGTGGAGGAGCCACCGAGCTCCACAGCCTTTGAACGTACAGGAGGCAGGCAGAAGCAGACAGCAGAGCTACGTGACTCTCATGACAACAACCACAAATACACAAACACACTGTCACACACATCCAGAGAGTCCCTCAATGCTACAGGTTATAAAGATTAAATACCACAAGCATCCAAGAAAATGCACCAACTAAAGGGACGCCTTAATCACTAAGTTAAAGGGGGGAAAGGAAATAAGACAAAACGCATACAGGACTGGGACCAGAAAAAAGGGGGAGAGGGGACCACTCCAAGCGCCCACCTGAGGGTATCCCAGCATTCTCCATCCGTGCAGCCCACTATCCCTCTCTCTCTCTTTTCGTCTGGGTCATGACATCCCTCCACCCATCTATCTCCTCATTCATCCCCAGTCGTCGCCACCTCACTGGGACACCGGCTTAGGCGAAATGTACAAAAGAGAAATCAAAGAGAGGGAAGGCAGGGAGGGACAAAAGGATTGTGAAGGAGGTGGGAGAGAGGAGGAGTATGGGAAGAAACAGCGAAGGAGAGAGATACAGAAAGCAAGAGAGAGAGAGAGAGAGAGAGGGAGACAGGGAAGTAAGGCTGACAGTTCTGAACATTGTCTCTTTTCGCTCTTTCTGATTTTGTGTCTCTGGCTGTCTCTCTTGCTCGCTCCTCTCTCACTCTCCATCTCCCTCATTATATCCATCTGAGTGGTCGTGCCAAGTTAGCAGGGCAGCACGACAAAACATGTCTCACTGTGGCCTTAAAACACCTTGCAGACCAGTCACCTCCTGCTGGCCACTGACTGTAGACCTGTGCACAATGGTCATGTGCTGCTGGGAGCCATGGGTTGAGCAGGGGTGCATGTGTGTGTGTGTGTGTGTGTGTGTGTGTGTGTGTGTGTGTGTGTGTGTGTCATGTCAGCCAGCCAGAGCAGCAGATTACTGACGCTCCACTGGCACGTTCCACTTCATCCTTCTCTCGTGTCACCCCAGCAACACCTCCGCTCCCTGCCCGCTTCCCCCCACGTCCCGCGCTCATCATCCTCCCCTCCTCCCTCCTTTCTCCACCATCTGCCTCTGCTTCTCTCTCGCCACCTACCTCCCCCCTTCTCTCAACGTAACCTGAGAAAGAGTCTTTGAATTCAATTTCATCCATCTCCAAAATCTATGCCAGCAGAAGTAACTCCATGCAGCCAACAGGAATGGTAAAGATCACCAATCTCTGCATCTTGATCTGCTCTAATAAAAAGAGCCCCATCAAAGCGGTGTATATACACGCGGCCCCCAGGGTGCTTCCTTGCTCAGATAAAGATAGCCAATCACATGCTGGGGAGGCGAGAGGAGCGGGGTGGTAATTAACACCAGTGGGCCCAAGCTTAGGTCCATGTCAACACTCAGCCGAGCTCAGAAACCCCACTGACCAATAACCACTGTAAAATATAGACTTGTATGAAGGCAAAGGCTTTGCTTTCTGCTCCGCTGAGATAGTGATGATGTTTAATTAACATGTTAGATGTCAGATCGGATCTGCACCTGAGAGGCCTTCATGAAAAGCAAGGAGAGGTCAAGGCAGCCCTCCAGATGAAGACCCCCCGCAGAAAGCACTGCCGGGAACGAATCTCTGCAGTGAAAGAGAATCTGCTTTGAGTCAGTGTTTCTGTGTCTGTGTGTGTGTGTGTGTGTGTGGACACTTGATGCTCCACTGTGACTTTTTGCCAGTCAGTTTTTTTTGTTAAGTCACTGAGCTCTGCGATGTGGTTGAAATCACAAACACGTTATTGCACATTGTTATCAGATCTAATATATCAAAATCTTACAACACTGATCAAGGTAAATGTGTGCAAAATCGATATTTAAATTGATTTTCAGTGCACCTATATTCCACTTTGATCATACAGAATTCTTCACGTGTAAAACATGAACTTCATTAACTAATTAACTAGTCTTTTAGATACAATTTGCTAAGATTTGTTCATTTGAACCAAACAATGATCACACAGAAGTAATGAAATGAAACGACAGATGCTGTTGCCTTTTACATTAAAAAGGTGCCCTGTGGAGAAATTATGTCAACATTCAGTGTCACCAAATCACATTTCTATCCTTGAGGCCTGACAAACATGTTGAATGCATTTACTTCGTCATAAGCATTTACAGAGCTGATATTTGACATCTTTTAAATCCTGCATTGTACACACAATTTTTTCTAGTTGTCACAAAGTCTACCTTTAATGTGGAGTGGATGCCAGCTGCAAGTTCATGAAAAATGAGCTCTTCTAAGAGCTCACTCTCCCTCCTTTGAACAACTACAATGCATTTTTTCATGTCATGTCATTAGCTGCAGTCTGGCGGAGTGTGTGTGATTGTGAGACGAAGGCCCACCCACCACTTTCACTGTACAGCAGACTGAAGAGCAGCGGATGACACCCACAGACATCTTGAACTATGCAGAGCTACACCTGCTGAGCGGTGCAAGGTTAACAATGGCCACATAGTGCTTGACAACTGCTGAACACGCAGCTTTACTCCCCACAGAGTTCACACACACACACACACACACACACACATACACACACTTTTAAAGTCCATATCAGCCTATGCACATGTATGTATGTGTATGTTGCGCCTGTGTTATTACACAGAAAGCGTGTTATTAAGCTAAAGCAGCAAGCTTATGCCTCACAAGGACAAGTAAAAAACAAGCAAACAAAAAAGCATATCCTCCACCTTTGAAAAACATCTCTCTATCCAACAAGCAATTTAGTACCTACAAATACATACAGATGAGATATTAATGGCTTACTGTGTCCTCTTTGACCTTTTAATTATTCTGATTTGTGTACAGAGCAAGCGCGCCGTAATTGCATTAGCATCTCTGCTGGTTTACTTAATGTTCCAGTAGAGAGGGAATTGTGATTCAGCAAGCAGATAGGATAACACTCCCTTCTTTATGTGTACACTAAATGATCCACTGTGAATGTGTGTGGCTGAGGGTGTGTGTGTGTGTGTGTGTGTGTGTGTGTGTGCGTGCTTGTGTGGTTGCAGTAAATCATCTGAGATTTATTAGCTCAGTTACCACTAGTCAAACCCTCTGACGTGCAATTATGCTCTATCAGCAAATAAATGATTTGGCCATTACAGGCCATAATTGGTTATGGAACAAAGGGTACAATATATTGTCCGTCTCTTTGCAACTGTTTAACACTCATTCTTGCTCTTTGCTGCTTGTATTACCAGAGTACTCTACTTGCCCCCTGTTTGCCCCCTCTTCCCATTCCCCACTTCCTCTCCTCCTTCCTCTAAGCATTTCCCTGGAGAGGACCACTGCTCCTTGTTTCCCTTTATCTTTAGAGCGAGGCATCTGGAAAACAGGTTCTGTCTCCGCCTCTCTCCATCACACTCAATCATCCCAATGTTTATTCAGCTCTCCGTCCTCTCCACCATCCCTCCACCTCCTTTCTCCCTCCCTCTGTCCCACCCACCTTCCACCATGTCTCAGGTCTTAACCACAGCCTCGCTTATCACAGTCCTGCATCTTTCCATTTCTATCTATCTCTCTCCAATTGTTTTCTTCTCCACCATCTTGCTTCTGTTTGACGCCTTTGCCCCTAACATTTCCGCTCTGCCTCGTAGTGTTTTTTTCTGGAAGATGTTGTACAATTTGTATTGTATAAAGGTGGAGGGTGCGTTAGCAAACATGTGCATCCTCCCTCTAAAGTTACAGTATATAGTACTTGAATCCCACTGGTCTGCTTTGCACTTGTTTACTGTTGATTCGATCCATAGCTTGTCTCCCAATACGTTCCTACTGAAATTGCTGGTGTATACAAACCAAAAACAATATATACTTTATTGACATATGCAGTAAAGGTCACAGTTCAGGAGCCAGTGAGCACAGCTGAACGGGCCTCAGATGAGTCCAAACCAATCACCCATCCTCACATCCGATAGGTACCATATCTCTCATTTTCTTTCTCCCAATGTCAGAGCTGCCTTTTGTTGTACAAATTGTCTTATGTACACAAAGTATACCAGTGCAGCTCAGGTGGTGGACAACCACTCCGATTTTCTGACTAAACTGCCACTGGGACAGGGTCTGAAAACCAGATATCAGGGACAGAGTGAAGGCAGCATCAGCAGGCTGGTCAATGGAGGCAAAGATAAGATGAAATACGGGAGTGGGCGAGGGTGTCTAGCTATGAGCTTAGAGGAGATCAGCCTGCAGCCTAGAATTGCTCTCACACTGCAGCTAATTAACGCTGCCTCGTTCCGGTTCAACAACCCCAAAGCTACTGTCTTCAACCGGGGCATCCCGAGAGGAGATAGAGAGAGGGAGGGAGCGTGAAGGAGAGAGAAAGAGAGAGAGAGAGAGTGATGACAACACAGCAAAAACGAGTGTGACCTTTTGGGCCAGATCCTATTTTGACAGTGCACATAAACAGTTTGTCCCACACCGAGATACAGAGTTGGAAGAGGGATAAAGCTAGTATCTCTGTGTGAGAGGGTAGCTGAGGAAGAAGCACCTGTCTCATTATACCCCGCCTTGGCCGCACAGGACAACTCTCTACCCCGCAGGATGAGCCACGCCGCAGATAAGAGGAGGCCAGAAGAAAACGTTGAGCCGATAAGAACAGGTCTTACAAAATGCAGACACTGACAAAATGGAAGAAGAGCTTGACAGAAGTGCAAGGGGAAAGAGATTTAGGAGAGCCAGGAGGGTGAGGATGGATGGATTTGCTGAGTAAATCGCCGCAAGCTAATCATGACGCTAACAGTAATGGATAGGCAGGGCTGTCCAGATTGCCTCGTTTAAGGACACTTGAGTATCATTTAGGTAATTTCTCTGACGCTTTTACAATGGATGTGAGTGGCGGGGACAAAATAGTCTGTGATGAGGCAAATGTCAAAAGCAAATTTTTCTTACTTTCTTGGGTAAAAGGTGGAAAACAAAAACTTCCACATTTGTGTTGTACTATTCTCTGCAATTGCTATCAAAGTGCCTGACCTTAGGTCTGCACCCGGGCAGTTGACGATGTGAGAGTGTGAAAACGGTGTAAAAACACTGTAGCTCCATCCATCTCTGGCTGAGCTGACACAGAGTGAAGGCAGTGCACACAATCAGAACAAACTCAAAATGTGTTCCCTGAGTTGTGCTTTCCTTTCATTCTCAAATGGAGGTAAACATTGAGAATTCTGTGACCCTGAACCACCTTCACTGATATTTTCACACATACACCCAATGATCCACACAAACAAAACACCATTATTATTGCCTTGTATCGCCCCTTACACTTTGCTACACCCTTAAGCCGAAGACCCCTCCATGTCAGGACTTATTTCTTTTGTTTCCGGGATCCCATTCTGTCAGTGACTGTCCCTCCTGTGTTTTCCACTAATCTGTTTTTTATCTCTCCTCATCCCGGACAGCATCTAGGTTTTGTATCTACCCTTCTTCCCTCAGTACCTCTCAAGAGGATTTCTCAGAGGTGTTGTTGACTGTACTGCGGCCTAGACTGCAGTAATCCAATGTTATTGGGGGTGCTATAACTCAGTTTTATGTGATCAGGAGCCCCACAGTCCCTGCTGCTGCACCTCGTGACAAACGACCCAAGTCAGACGAGACGTGGCATCAATGAGTCAGCCACACTGAGAGGCTGAATGAGGCCAACTTTTTAAACCTTTTCTATGTCGGATATTTTCCAAGCTGGGTGTTGAATGTGTGTCAGTCAGTGCTCGTCGCTGTGTGGGTGAGCTTCTCCGTCAGCGAAGAGTTGGCGCTTCAGAGCAGCATTAACATTACATGTGATCAGTCCGCCAGGAATCCAGAACAGACAGCAGAGCCATGTTGGGATGTTAGCTTTTTAAAATACGACAATGTAAGACCGCAAGTGAATCACAGTGCTGTCTGTTTATTCTGCTCTCACAGTGGGAAATTCCCGACAGCTTTTCCTCTCTCATAGATATGACACACAAAGCAATATCTGCGTCATATATGCTGTGCTTTATTTGATCTTAGATTTAACAAACTTTCACTCTTTTTGTGTCTCCACACAACCAAAATGTGTTCCAAGTTTCCTGTTGCAGGAGGGCTCACCACCACCACAGTTTACAATAATGAAAATGCTCTTGCAATGCTAAAAACAATATTCCACTAATAGAAAGTGAAAATGTGGGGAGAAAATACAAATGAGCTGCTGATTATGCACCAGAGTCGCTCTAAGTAAGTGAAAAATTAAGAGTGTTTGCACAGTTAATGGCATTTTAAAAAGACAATTTTCACAGAGTTTGGTTTGATTGATCAGTGTTTGTCATGGTTTTTAAACAGTAAAATAAACACTAATAGATTCCTGGATGAAAATTTGAATTAAATAAGACGCATAAGGAAAAATGAACCTTGAATACCCCTATACAAAAGAACTTCAATCCACAATTGTAATATAGCCTCCCAAATATAGACAGGGCTTCACATTAAACATGTTGTTGTATACGTCAGCAGTTCTGTGAAGCTGGCCTCTCAAGGTCTATCCATCAATCTTCTGTCCCTGATGACCGCCCAGTTCTATGACGAGGAAGAGGGCAGTCTTCATCCTTCAAAAACAGGATGGTCGCAAAGATAGAGCCGTCATTGCGTTTTCTAGTTATTACAGCGTGGACGAGAGAAGGCTTCTCCTTGCAGTTTACTGAGAGAGTTGAATTATCCATATTTGTCACAAATCCTGTACAAAACCCCAAAGATGCATTAAAGTTGATTAATTATGTAAATTGTGTTGCACAAAGGACAAAAAACACTCACGCACGCACACACAAATTAGCGTCAATGAGGTTAGGAGGGGGAAAAAATGGAGCGCAGTGTTCTGTGACTTCCTAAGCAGCTTTTTAGAGATTGTTAGAGAGTGCACACGGGCCTCTGGCACAGTGGATGAATTAGCATTCAGCACTGGAGAACACAAAGACTCAGTCAGGTCTGAAGGAGATCCAAAGGGAGTATAGGCTGGCTCTTTCAGCGGGAAGCTGGACAGGACTGTGTGACATATCGATCGGCTATTGGCTACGCAGTACTGCACTGTGGGCTCCATCACCGTCACGGCTACACTCTGTCACTCCCCCTTTTCAGTTGTTAATTTGTGGTACACTGGATCTTAACATTCTGCCCTACACTCTGGCAGCCATCACATTCAGGAGAGGATCACTACATCAAACCGCTGCTATGACGACAGGAATATGAACTACTCTGGAGAGGGGGGGTGGGGTGGGCGGGGAGGAATAGCACAGCTCAAATACACACTAATGCTTTTGTGCATGAATGTGTGCCTACCTTCACTTGCACTTGCTCCTCCATGCCGTATGTCTGAAATCTGTCCTTCTTAGTTACCCTCCATTCACCTCTCCTGCTCTGTTATAATGTCATACTTAAACACATTCATCCTTGCTTTAGCCTACACCCTGATATTGATGTGCTGCATTATAGTATTAATATTTCCAGAGTGGAAAATTATGAGCACTTCCTATTTAAGAGGCTTTCCGGCTTCAGCAACCAGCTTTTTAACTGTTCCACTGAAGCTTATCAGTGCAAATCCAGACGTCCTTGTGAGAAAACAATAAGGTTCTGCTGACAATAAGGTGCCAGAAGACATACATTTACATTGTAAGAGTGAAGTTTCTGTTCAGTCTTTGTCCGCAGATGATCTGTGTGCAGAGAAAGAGACTGTATTACTAATGAATCCACTAATTGGCTATGTAATTGGCTGCAGATAGAGACATCTGTATCAAACAGCAAGTTAAAATATCAGCGGTAATGAGCTGCTGTATCTGTAAAAGTGTAGAGTACCATATGAGAGAGGATCGAGGTTATCACAGGGGTGCAAGGGGAGGGAGAGGACAAGATAATAAAGGGGGGATGTCTAATGGTGGTGAAACGGGGAAAAATACAGAGGAGCATAAAACTGAACTACCACTTGTTTTCTTTATATAAAAGTATTTCTCATCCTATTTTATCTATGAGGGCAGAAATATGTGTTTTATGGAGGTTATTGAAGGGTTGCTCTCTGTGCTCAACAGGGCAGCCCCCAGGCCTTCTGGGGCCCTTGATGAAATTTAATTTGGGCTCTTCATTCCTGGCTCTGTGTCAACCATCAACACACCCACAACAGTGTATCCACAAAGCATGAGTCAGTTTCACTAAAACATATGTTGGATATCAAGGCAAATAAACAACACTGAAATAGGCTATGAGAACCGAGTTGTCTTCTTCAGAAATGTCTGATTTGGCCACTGTAAAGTGAGGCATGTTTTCAAACTAATTTAATCTTGTACGCCCAATTTGATATTTTAATCACACAGCCTGATCTATGATTAAATTAGCTGTAAAACATTGAGCTCTTTAATCATATTTTTTCATAATTCTGGCTTAATAACTGTCAACACTGGCATGATGTTGAACATATTGTTCCATAAAGATCCCTTTAGATTTTACACAGTAATAGCCTTATGATTGCTCAGGTAGTCCAAATAGACTGGGCAGATTCAAGCCGCAGCAACAGATCCAAATCCTACTGACTCTAGGTGTGATGAAACCAGCTGCCCAAAAGAGAGACAAACGTCTGAGTTTAACACAGGAGGGTGCGGTTTGTTTCAATCTGACAGTCAATGTTTCCTAACCTCAGTCGCACGGTAATTAATGTAACCATGATGATGGAGGTCCCCTCACCTTAACAAAGTACTGTCATTGTAAGCCAAACCACGATGTTTCCCTAGGCTGCCCGAGTCGTTTTTGTGCCTAAAACTAATCAAACCCCATTGTGTTGATTTATTTTCCAACAGTGATTTGTAGGCACAGACAAATGATAGTCAGATCCAAGAATGCTTCTTTGTGTCGTTCTACAGGGCATGGACCAACTACGTATTTTGGATGACATTTAATTTGGAGGACTTGTTGTTGGCAGAGATCCTTCAAATTTCAGAAAAGGGGAGAGGAAGACATTACGACTACATGCAGCCAAAACTAATAATACAGCATTTCTGACTGATACATGGAGTGTGTGTGTGTGTGTGTGTGTTGGTGTGGACTGGCAGGTCAGGTCTACTGTTGCAGGATGCCATGAGTGTGGGCGGAGAGTCTGTCTCTTGAGCTGGTGGCTGGCTGAAAGGATAGCCATCTGGGAGAAAAATCTGCATAGCCTCACTGCAGCAGAGTGCAGCTTGCAATTAAGAACTAACAAAAAGTTTTTCAGATTTCAGTGCTGCAGTTTTTTTCTGGAACAAAATGGGCTAAATCCAAAACACAACAATCTTCCATTGGAAAGCCTCATGCAATCTTTGTTGTAAATATTCAAGCCAAAAGAACTGGAAGGGTTAAAAGCCAAAGCCAAATATTATTATTACTGCTGCTGTCATGTTCTGCTGCCATGGGAGACTACTGTTAATTGATTCATAGTTAAAGGTTCCCTGTAGAGCAGTGTTTTCATGTGTGGGTCCATGTTTTGTTTGCTTTTGTGCATGTGCATGAGGACGCAATGGTTTCACACTATTGAAGTGATCAACAAGTCGCGGTAACATGTCAAGAAACACAGCAATGTGCCAACAAAGGCAGTAAAGAAAAAGACTGCATGAATATAGTATACGTGCAAGTTTCAAACCTTTGAGACAAATTCGCTTTGCAAATTCTGAACGAGGAAGAAAATGCCATAGACATGTTTGTTAGAGCTAAAGGATACACAGAATGGGTTGTGGTGAATAACACTAAAGTTAAATAGAAACTTTGTTTGTTTTTAAGTACACCACGGGTCACCTTTGAGCACAGGATTTTATTTGTTGATGGTCAGGGCACCACTGAAACACTAGATGCTTAGAGATACATTGTTACATCATCAGACTAGTCTAGTGACTAGTTGAAAAGAAGAGTGCTGAACCTTACTTTAATTTATACTATGGTGTAACAGATTTCAGATTTACAGGATCTGCATTAACTGCAAAGTCCCTGTTTAAAGTCCAGCTGGGGATCCTTGTTGCATCCCTTTTTCCTTAATTTCCTGACGTCTCTCCGCTGTCTATAATAAAGGCTTAAAATGTCCCAAAAAAAGAAATATTAAACCTCAGCTTTTAGTGAAGCGCTTATGTTTTTTGGCTTATTTAGTTCATGTTCGCAAATGCAAACACACACACACACACAACCACATGCATTGTTGCACAAAAACATACATCAGATATAACGAGAGTTTTGCTTTTCTTAAGAGACCTATTTTGGATCTCAGATCTGTTGTGTCCCAGGGGATAGTTACATCTACTGTCCCAGCTACAAACAAGAAATTGTACAATGAGTATGATTTTGAATGAAGTGAAAGGATTTTATACAGATACATAACTGAACATTACCAACCTGTTATTCCTAAACAGCAAAGGAAACCAAACCAAAGTCCCTTGTTAACAAGTGGGAACAAAACAAGTAATTCTAGCTTCTGTCAAGGGGAATGTGTGGATTTATTACTTTAAGCCTGACAGATCCAAGAGGAACTCCTATCCTTTACCTAAAACCTTGCTTTCAGCCTGAGCCTAGCCCTGGAATCAATGTAATCATTCTCACTGCATAAGCCTAACCACTCATAGTGAGTCTGTGCAGTTTAAGAGGGGCACTGGTGTTCCCAATGTGATACAAATGGTGTTAGACTTGCAAAACAAACCCCATATTACTAGTCCAAACTGAAACAACAAAGGAGATTATGTGTCATTCATCCAGACCTTAGAAAACCTTTGAAAATAAAAAGATTCTAGGATGTTTTGTCTGTTTGAAGCAGACAACGAGAGCAAAAAGAACAGTCACTTTGTTATGCTGAATCCCTAAAAAGCCAGAATAAGGTTGCAAGAAGGTCATGTTTTTGTACAGTACTGCTATCAAGACACTTTAACATGAGAAAATCTCTAGCAGCTTTCAAGGTTCATCAGCCTTTGGCCATCTAGACCTTCAGCGAGTCCGATTTAATGGACTCCAATCAAGTGCTGCTATCTATCCTGGTTAATCCTCTCTGGTGCAGAGATTCCTCATCTGTCTCCATAAACTCCATTGGTCTCCATGGGACTCTGCTGAACCCTGATAAGCTCGATCACCTGACTGAATGTCAAACAGGAGATCTGATCCCCAGGTTGCTACACTGAAGCTATTGCCATGGAGCTGGCGCCTAAGAGATTATTCCATGTGACTATAGCATCCTCAGGAATATGGAAGTAAACAACAACAGTGTGTCTATGAGAGTGTGCGCTTTCACCTGGAACACCAAAGCAGGTATAACCGGCTACCAATTCTTCAGGTCACAGGAAAGCCTTGAC
Organism: Nannoperca australis; assembly: GCA_036023655.1. Taxonomy (NCBI): domain Eukaryota; kingdom Metazoa; phylum Chordata; class Actinopteri; order Centrarchiformes; family Percichthyidae; genus Nannoperca; species Nannoperca australis. The sequence goes on along the minus strand of JAVQJD010032589.1, from coordinate 47,309 downwards.
ATTTGCTTTGTTTGTCACTTCTACCTGACTGCACATCAGTGTCACTGGCAGAACAAATTAGGGAGCATGCAGAGTGTGCAGAGTGTTAATAATGACTGAGCGAGGGAAACAAAGGCTGGGTAAAAAGAGAGGCATTTAAAATGGTTGAAAAGAGATGGAGAAGGAATCTAAAGAAAGATTTGTAAATGTGAAAGTGACAGATTTGAGAAATTTAAAAAGGATGAAGATCTGAACAGTGAGGGAGAGAATTGAGGGAAACAGAGATTCTAGGTCTGAGTGCGACCCCTGTCATCTGTTGACAGTCTAGAAATAGAGTGGGGGTGTGTGCCCTTGTCATCTTAACATCACAATGACAGCCTGTGTAGTGAACCACAGAATCACTACAAGTCAAGGCTATTAGAGTGAGAATTGGACAAATGAGAGGCTGCACTTACTAAACCCAAAGAAGACCAGGTTCCAACAGTCCAGCACAAAAGAAAAGACATCACACACTCATCGCTCTACAGACTCCCCTGGCTTAGAGCTGTGATCTTATTATATGTGTGCATGTCTGCATCTACTCCTCTACTTTCACAGACGTGTGAATGTGTCAAAGGGAGGTAGGTCCAGACACCCATGGGGGGAGAGTCCAATCCTGTTGCCCTGCCAGAGGGAGAACAGCAGGAAAACACTCTTCCTCTTCCTCTCAATCAACCCCTCCTCTCAATCCTTCCAGCACTTTCCAGCTCTTGGCCTTTTCCTTTTGTGTGTCTGGTGAGTGGTGATAATGGCAGGCTGTCCGTCACGCAAGGTCTGACCCAGATTCACTCAGTGAGGAGAAGGATGGTGAGTGGGGTGATGGGGATATCTAAGCTCTTCACCCAAGGGACCTATCCTTGCCAATCAGAACTGTCCGCCTCCCAGACTAGGCTCAGCAGGAGAGGGAAAAGCTAAGGGCCTGTCGAGCCAGCGTCTTCAGCCTGTACAACTGCAGGAGTGGAGTGATGCAAACCAGCAGCCACCAGCTCATTAGGCTGGTAACCCACGGTAGGGTGCGGACTTATTCATGGCCAGCTCAACGGAATAAAGGCCACTGAGACGTAGTTAACCTGCTTACTGGTGTGTGCCAAGAAAAAACCACTGGACTTTGTAGTGCGCAGTCAAATGTGAACAAATCAAAGATCAAAAATGCTAACCTCTATGCCAATCAGACAACATCTATCCACACCTATCTGCATAGATACGGTTACCAAGGAAGGCAAGAAGGAGCATAGATAGCGGTGCAGAGAGAAGGCAATGGAGAAGGAGGATGGGTGGAGACATGGTGCCAGAGGCCACACTGTTATGTGGATAAAGATAGTTATCGTCTGAATGGTCGTCAGGCTCAGCTCTACGTTGTTAGACTTGGACCAACTGTCGTGTGCACTGAGACACAGAGAATTATCACATTTGCCAATGAGCACATTAAAGACCCATGACATTGACACCTATGTCACAATGTGTCACAAACTGTCACTTCCTGGGAAGCGCTGAATCTTTAAGGGTAACCTTAACCTGCAAAAAAAGATCGTCATCTAAATCTCCGATTCAGAAAGATCCCTTACTGAATCCTGCCCCAACTCCGTTTTAAACAGGAAATACATCAAGTTGAGAAGCTAAATACTCCAATGTAATTTGGCATTGAACGTTAACAGCTTCAGTCTTGACAAATTGGAATTTTTCCTCTGGGGCCAATGAATGTCTCTACCAAATTTCACGGCAATCCATCCAGTACTATTCTGGACCAGTGTTGGACTGAGAGACTGATTGACTTTGCCATCCCTACAGCCATGCCACCAGCATGGGTAATAATAGTTCAAGAGAGGAGTGACACGTGGTCACTTAACAGGTTTAACAGTTTAGTCATTAAAGCGATGCAGGAATGGAGAATGCAGGTTATGAGGAAGACAAGAATTGACGGTGAAACAGTTTTTACTTTTTAGTTCACAGAACCTTATTTATTTGAATCGTAGACATCTAATCAAAAGTTATGCCGTCAATTTAATTCAGATAAGCAAAGCTGCATTTGGATCTGAGAAAATGTATGCAGATGGTGGACAAACAAAGATACAAACATTGAAGCATATAAATCCCAATTACAAAATGCAGCTGCAAAGACGAGTACTGTCATGTAGAATACCAATTAGAAGTATATTTCAGCTAAAATCGAGGTCTGAGCTGATCGAAACATTACAAAGACACGTGCCCACCTTTTCTTATCCCTCAAAGAACTGAAGGCCTCCATTTGGAAGAAAGGTCATCACTACACCGACAGTAAAGGACTTGTTTGATGATTCAGTCTGTTCTCAAGGCACAAGACGGTGCTCTTTCTCACATGATATTCATATTATGCTAGTTTTGTTTCTCCTGTAGTGTTGCACAAAACATTTTATTCATGAATACCAACCACAGTAACCATCACCCTGTACAGTAGAATTGATTCAATAGCTAGAGTAAAGGGCTTTTGTTTGCTTCTTTAAAGATAAGATGGTATTACTTTTCAATTTATGCTTTAAAATGAGCAGCAATAACAGTTTTTGTATGATGGAGGACATGAGCTACAGTGCCAGCATTCAATGCAGGAAAGAGTCTGTCTTTTTCTCTTGCTTGCTCAGTTTGAATGCTCTCTGCCACGAAGGTACAGCCGTCCGCTCCCTCTCTCCCCCTCTCCCCCTCTCCCCCTCTCCGTGTCCTTCATTTGTCCTTGCGTGACAGTGCAACTGCAGTGTGCTCCACCATTTCTGTGGGAGGTATCTCTGGGATCCCAGTGTGTGGGAGAGGACTTCTGCTTGGCTCCCCATCTATCTGTCGCTTATCTCAATCAAGCACACTCCTGCCATCCCTCCCACTGTCTCCCAATCTCTCTCTATGCTGTCACACGCAGCAAAATATCACTCTTTCATTTAGCTCTGCCTCTGCCCTGCTTCACTTTGTTTTTCAAACAAAGGGACATATCTCAGTCTGTCACCCAGACAATGACGGACAGGGAATTGAGGCATTTGTTGCCTTAATTCCTCTCAAATCCTTTTTGACAATGAATGAGAATTGGCCAGAGCTACATTTGACGCCTTGGCATTGCTTTGTCATGGAAATGATGGTCTTTAGATCACTATGACAGTTCCATCATCTAAGTGGCAAGCAGGTTACTCTGGTTAATGTGAGAAAGCCAGCTTCCACTCTCAGGCTATCCTCTCTCATCAACCCTTTCAGCTACATTAATTACAATGCGATTAGTAATTCAGTTTGAAATATCTCCGGTTGTTGATATAAGCTGCTGTAAGTGCAAGACAAAATCATCAAGGTTGATAATCATGGTTAATAATTGTCATAATCACCATCTCACAAAATAATGAGGACTGTCACACACCCAACAACACATACACACCCCAACTTTCTCCATCACAGCTCCTAGCTGCAGAGCATTTCTCCTGATTGAGAGTACTACAGTGCCAGAACTAATTAACAGCATTTGATTGTCTTGCAGCAGAGGTGGAAGTCATTACCATCACATTTCCCTGTGTATGCAGAATATAGTGGTAAAAAATTCGAGCAGATGTGGCATCAACGCTGCATAAAGAGACTGGATGCAGAGAGGAAGTGACATTTGTTCCTGACATTTTGTCTTTCCCTCCTACCTACTTGTGACAGTTTTCACATTTACTATTACGATAGTGGAAGGAGATAAAACAGTTGCCCCGCAATCGGTTCTCATTTTCCAACCAGATATCTGACTCTTTACTTCAGCCAGTGGTTTTTTTTCATTCACTTCAAAGTCTTTTGAACATTTTGAACGGGATGGAGCCAGCTAATTAGCCTACCTGCCTGTACTATCATGGCCTTTGAAAGGGAGGGCGCGGACGGTGACTTGAAAACGGAAAGGAGGAAAACAGGAAGTTGAACATCCCCTTCCAATTTCTTCTCCGATGATCAATCACAGCTCAGATTTCCACAGTATCTTCTCCGTTCGCGCCCCCCCCCCAAGCCTCAAATTATTCTTGTGGACATCAAATGAGCTCCATGGCTACTAAGCAGAAGCGCTGCATAGTAATGAGAAAGACAGAGCAGGTGGATGCAGGAGCAAAGAGAATCCAAAAGCAAAAACTGTTTCACACCGCTTTGTGAAACGTTCTCTCAGGCTCAGCTTGGCAGACAAAGTAGGTCTAAATGATTTATGAGAGGCAACAAAGCTTGCCAGTTGTTTGTTTTAGATAAATGCTACACAACAAACAAACATAACAAACCTGATGATGGCAAACAAAGAAAGATGAAAGTTTTTGGCCCCCCCTCCAAAAAAGCATGTCGTTTTCCTGAGCTCCACATTGACATTTCAGGAGCGACCCAAAGTTCAGACCTGGAGGCTGTGCAAAGCTTGGCGCAGATTGAGGCTTCTGTGCAATAGATTTAAAAAGGTAGCTTTTCAAAAGAAGGGATTTGTGTTGAATGTGGGATGGATCCCTGCTTACCTCCTGCGGCAGGATCCCTGTGTCCCAGCACCAACACCTGGCTGACTGCCCGCCCATCAGATATGAACACCTGGTAGTCCTCACCAAATATCCCCTCCCCCTGCATTGCCAGTAAACACCCTCTATCCATCCGTGCAACCGGCACAGCTTTACTCAGCTCAGCACAACACGACTTTTACATCCAACTGAGAGATGCATCGCAGTACTGTACTGTATCGTACCGTACTGTATTCTACTGTACAACACTGCTCTTCTCCCAAAGTAACATCACGCATCGATGATTATGTTTATAAGAGACTCTGAAGTTATAATATAGCAGAGGTCTAAATAGAGTGGCCTACAGGTTACACAGTAAACACACACAATAGGAAAGCTCCACTAACAGCACTTCTTACTCTTATTTTCTCCTTTACACACACACACACACACGTTACTATGCATTCTTTCAACATCTGCACTCTTCATCAGCAGCATGCTTATTCACACTGAGGATTGGAGACAAGCGCTCGGGGCTGCAGAAGCACTTCCCTTCTTTTTTCCTCTGCACTCTCTCTCTCTCTCTCTCTCTTGATCTTCCTCTTTCCATCTTTCTCTTTCTCTGTCTGAAAGGTTTCTGTGAAAGGCCCGAGATGAAAGGCTAGCCTCAATGGGAGCGTGATTGCAGAGACAGTGCTGGCGGCCCAAGGTGCTACCAGAAATGCTCACCCAGAGTCGCTCCACAATACAAAGATGTGCACTGCCATCGTTCACAATTTGTGCATGTGTGTGCAACATCAGAAAGATGCTCAGTTTTCTTACACAGATTTATATTCCAGCAGCGCGCAGACCGTATTTGTACACAGGAAATTACACAAATATGAACGTCATATCATATGGAGATGATGTAACGTGCAATGACACACACTGGAGAAACACAATGAGATGCATAACCATGAACAGCAAAATGTAGATATGCCTGCTGCATAATACCTGGTGCTCTCTGTGACAATGAAATTAGTTTCAGCATAATCAAACACACATATACACACACCTTTTTTGTTATGACGAACTTCTTTTCTAATCTGCTAATCTAACAGCAAAAGGGCCTGGGGACTGGAGCAGAGAGCACCCAGCAGGATACAAGGTCCACTTATGTAAAGTTGAGTCCTTGGAGAGAAAGCATGACAAACCAGACGACGGGCACTACACTGACAAAACTGCCAAGAGGATGAGATTTATAGTCTGAAAATGGCCAGAACCTCAGACTGTAGAAATCCATATCCACCTCTCTGTGGTGACTGGAAATGTTCTTGAGAAATCAAGGATCACTTTAATGTTTGTGGGCAAAAGCCACCAGAAAAGCAGAGTTTGAAATCAATGTGAAGGGAGCTGTGATCGGTGTCTATACAGCTGGCCTGCAGCTGTCAAGAGTTCCGACACTGCACATTGTTTTTTGTACTTTAGTACAGGACTGATCATGAATGACATTTATCAGGAACAGTCATTTCACTTCCTGTTATTGGTAAATCTGGGGCTAATATCTGAGGATGTCATGGCTGTAACATCATAGCTTTTTCAGCCAGACGGGGTCTCGGCCAATCACAGACTCAGCAATTCTTTACAAGTGGTTCTCCTCAACTTGATGCGAGTGCTCTCGCTCCGGATTGTCTCTGAGATTTTAAAGATAAAAATGAAAAATAAAATACTGAAAAGGGAAAATGTAATTACATCCTCCAGTAATATAACAGAACCACACAGAAGCACAGTATGTCTTGGTTATAGTAATAATGCACCCTTGTCTGTTTCATAATAAGCAAGGCTGCAGATCAATAATGCAGAGTGATGTTGCTGTAATGTAATCACAAATCTACTTTTCTTCCAGCGTCAGGTTGAATACAAAAAGTTGAAACCTACCGAAGATGCACCAGTGAACGGGATTAAAATCAATCGGATGTGACTGAATTGAATTGACTGGTGCTCCAGATTTACAGCACGTGTGTTTCTGTCATGAGACATGACTTGTAGTGTGTAGTGGATTCGATTTCCAGAAGCCAGTTGACAGGCGATAAGTGAAAGAGAAACGAGTTCTGCAACACCCTCGGCTCTGCTGATGCTATACCACATATGCTACAGCAAAAGGCTTCTGTCAATTCTACAGAGAGACAGACAATTACCCGTCTTAAGCCCAGAGATAATATGCAAACTCAGACATACAGACATATAGACTACATAACCCCTAAACCTGTTCATATATTTGAGAGGAAACAGAGGATTTCAGCCCATTTTTGCCAAATGCCTCTCTCATCTCCTATCCATCACAAAACTGCCTCTTTTTTTTAGCTTCAGTCCAATTAAAGTGATTATGTGTCAGGGAAGGAAGCGTAATATGATGATGATGATGATAATGACAGTGGAGACCAGACGTGACTCTTTGTGAATGAGGCCCAGGTGCAAAAGCTAGACCCAGGCAGTTCTATCTCAAGCGAAGGATTTGGCACACAAGTGTCAGTAATATGTTACCGCTACACACTGGATGTGGAAAGGAGATACAGGTGTCAGAACCCAAAATCTCTTAATTGCTTTCAGGCTGATTTACAACAACTGGCACCAGCAGCTTCCATTCAAGTGGTCTGCAGGGTTTGAGCAGTGCCTGGATTGCCTTGTGACGGTTGCCTGGTGTAGGGTTGGGCATCAAGAACCAGTTCCACAATTACTATTCCAAATAAATCGTTAAGACGTTTATTTTTCGATTCTGCTTTTTCGGTTCTTAAACAAATATCACTTGTGAGATGCTCCGCAAAGTGATACATTTTTAGTTGCAACAGTGGTTGGTCCACAAAAATATCTCTGCCATGCGTAAGCCTGACTTAATGACTGACATTTTAAAACTTTAAAAAATAAACACATAACAGTTTTAACAAAGACTAAGATGATACATGATACAATTAGATACATTAAATACATGAATAGATTAGGATACATTTTCTGTATTTTCAGTATTTCACAGATATATTGTAGATATGTCACTACAAAACATATATATTTGAAGTAATTTATGTACAGTGTCTCAACTGCGTAGTTTCAGGCTCTTATCTCTCAGAAAAGTATCTCTAGTAGACATGTATTCACTACAAAGATAAAGTGAAATAAATCCTGTAAAAAGCAACCCTGAAGCATCACTTTAGTTACTGCCCATTACAGTCAGTGCCTCACAGATTTCCGTACTGCTTTCCACATCTACCTGCAGTCTCCATCTTGCTGTGCTGAGAACATGGTGATTACTTACCCTAGCTTATAGCAGTAAATAGCACATTATATGTACTCAATTCAAGTAACTGCATCGACAGCCATTTTAAACTCCATTAGTCCACTGTTGAATTTCTCCATTTACAACTGTTTAATATACATGGATTTCCAAGCCGCTCTGGAATCAATCACTGGAATATTTTCTTCGCCATTCAAAGACTCTGCTGAGATTTTAGTGCACCCTGTTGCTACGGTGGAAAGTCATGCTGGGGCCTGTGCTGCTGCAGACTATGACACAAGTAAGGCCAACATTCAGAGGGCATCCTGTCAGGTGGGCAATACACAAAGATAGAGCATTTTAGTGATGTATGAATAGGCTGGACCAGAGTGAGGATGTGGAAAAGGAACAAAGGGCCACAACAAAGCCCCGCGTGTCCCTGAACTCCTGCGTCAAACACCCACCAAGAGCACAGGGAGGAGAAATCAATACCGACTCATGCTATGCCCAGGCAGCATCAGGTATGCTCGACCGTGAAGACGAAACAAGAAAAGAAGAGAGCAAAGAGGCACATTTTAAAAGCTAAGGCTGTTCCATATTGATATTAGACAGCTCCCAAGCCTGCCTCTGCTGCACGATGCTGACCTTCTTCTGTTAAATCTTGTACTCTCTTCCCAAACAACTCATCTATTGTAGAGCGTCTGCAGAAATGATTAATCAGTTTCAATCTGGTCTTTATATTACTTTCAATCATGTATGCATTGTGCAAGTGTCATAAATCACCATAACAACACACAAAGTTAGAAAGGTTAAATTAAGTCTGGAACAAATAGATAATTAAGAACTTGCTTCATCTTTTTTTCCATGAAGGCTCGGGACCCGTGGGAGCGAGATGTGCAGGTGACCAACATCCCTATGGGCTGAGTGACACCTAAAGGGCACAGCTTGGCTTCTCCAAGACATCTGCAGCATGTCTCATTAGTATTCAGCTATGAATCATTCAAACACAGCCGGCTGTCATTATCAGCAGAAGAAGGGGACACACACTCACACTTGGGGGCACACCTAAAAAAAGTATGTGACTATGCTCGCACAAAAATTTGTGTGCTAGTGCTAAAACAAGTCGATCCACAGAATATGTACATATATTTATCAAGTAAGATGCCAAACATTCTTAAAAGATGCAACTCCCAAAATATTCAATTTGATTTAATGCAAGACAAGGAAAAGCAGCAAATGATCACAGGAGAAGCTGAAACCTAGCCTGACATCGCCAGACCAATGCTCAAATGTGAATTAGTCTGTTCCTTTTTTGATTTCAAAAGGGAACCAAAATGCCTCTGGACACAACTGGATAGACCTACAAGCAATCAGAACGAAACGCGTGACGTATCGCTGAGCAAATCCTGACGTGAGCACAGCAAACACATCTTTTTATCAACAAATGATTTATTGCAGGTGTTTGTTCTTCTTTTAGGGAAAATATACCGTCCAGTTTGTTTCAAAACGTTCCACAAAACCATCAAATGTTTGACCTTTTGGTTGAATAATGAATTGATTAACAAAACAATTCTGACAAATCATTGCAGCTCTAGTCTTCAGGTTGCTTTGTCCAATCAACAGTCCAAAACCAAAATACACTCACCGACCACTTTATTTGGTACACCTGTTCTACTGCTTGTTGACGCAATTGTCTAATCAGCCAATCACATGGCAGCAACGTAATGCATTTAGGCATGTAGACATGGTCAAGACGATCTGCTGAAGTTCAAACCGAGCATCAGAACGGGGAAGAAAGCTGATTTAAGTGACTTTGAACGTGGCATGGTTGTTGGTGCCGGATGAGCGAGTGTTTCAGAAACAGCTGATCTACCATCTCTTGGGTTTACAGAAAATTGTATGAAAAAGAGAAAACATCCAGTGAGCGGCAGTTCTGTGGGCATTTTTTGCTTGAAAAATAATCAATTATCAAAATAGTTGTCAATTAATTGACTAATCGCTGCAGATCGAGTTTCTGTCCTAGCATATGTTGAATAAGAGTTTTACAGAGTCTGTGCAGACAGTGACACACTGGACTGCAATGAAGAAACATGTAAAACACACACTGAAAGCATTGTTTGCATGCACAAGGTGAGACCTCTCTCCTACAGCCCATTTGCATGCTGTGCAACAACAGTTTGTGGTTGACGTGCTTACACACCAAACCAGAACAGACTGCTAATGCTGGAAGTACGAACTTCAAATGAAGATACTCCCCTCCATCACTTCATCTCCCTCTCTGTGTGTTTGTCAGCGTGCATACGCTCGGCGAGACACAAAACTACCAAAAGGCACAACAACTTTGTGTCCTTGACATTTCATCGCATTACTTGACATTGATTATGTCTATAGCATTGTGCTGTGACAAACAACAGGAGAGTCAATGATAACCAAGTGAGCTACAACGGATTTGTCAATTTGCGCTGGACTCAGCTAGGAGTCAGCATTTATTAAGCACATCACATCTAATGACTACTGAGGGCTCTATTCACGCTCTATTAACATTATAATAGCAGATGTGTTTACATGCCAATATCTGCAATGTAGGTGAGCCAGAGAGTGGTATTGTTGTTTTATTGTATACTGTGTAATATAAATACACACACATACCCTTTTTAAGCTGATGCCAACATAAATGCACATCATTATCTTTTCTCCCAGTAACTCTTCAAACTGTATCCACGGTGGATTTTCTCCGTTCAAAAAAGGGTTTTCACCGTTCTCAAGTTGCACTTGACACTTGAAGGTGAGAAAATAACAAAGTAAGCAGTTGTGCAATTTCAAAGACAACACTGGGGAAGACACAAAGCAATAAGGAGTAGTCCACAGTGGATTCAACAACCTTTTTCTGGCATTTTCCACAGCTGAGAGACAGAATGAAACCAGTAAATACAAACTCCCCCGAGAGCACACGTTCATTAATAATTCCGAAGATTTTAAGCTTTGGTTCTGGGCGAGTGTCACCTTGTCAGCGCTGAAGAACTGAGTGATTGATGTTGGTAAAAGGAGCTGATGCCCCGACACTGCCTGCACGAAGTGAACAGGCATCAGATATGAGCAGGGAAGCAATCTCACAGAAAACAAATAAGATAGAAATAAATAAGAACACAATAATCTTCATAAACCCTATGACTTATTTGGGACACCACCTACCCAGCAGCACCTCCATTTTGAAATGACTTTCCTGCATGGATGGATAACTGGACGGGACAACCAGACATAGGCCAAGAGACCTGCAAAGAGTCACTGAGAGAGACGCAACACGTCCACAAACAGATGCAAAACAACAAGAGCCCAGCTGATATATTGGCTGATAGTTCATTGCAAATATACACTCTTAAATGTCAATACGAGTGTGGGCCTCAAAAATCCTGTATCGGTCGGGCTATAAAAAATCCAGAAGGAGATGCAAAATGTCCACAACAGCACAGCTTGCTCTTGTGTAAGAGGGGTGGGGGCCTTTTACATGTCTGTGTCCAGGGGTCCATTGTCTCATAATCCGCCCATGCATTCCTGGCAATATTTTACTCAATGAACAAATATCATAGACATCTGAGTGACAGGCAGTGACCCATCTGTGTACACTCCTCCATCCTCAGAGCATCTGTTTGGCAGTGGGAGGGAGTGGGCCGAGCTGGATAGGACCCGCTGCCAAACCCCGGAGCTTCTCACTGCAGCTCTGCAGCCGTTGGTGCAACATTTCGGCTGCCATCTAGAAGGTGCAACTGATATTTTACTGTGATGGCCTTTGGCATCCTGCTGTGCCAATAGGAAGCAAGAGTATGGAGAGAAAGCTGCAACACTGGACAAACAGCCAGCCCCCCAGTTCCCGGCCAAGCAAAAACACATCTGCCAAACCAAAAGGAGCATGCTGAAGGAGCCACACCACCCCAACCACCTTTCTGCAGAGGGTGAAAAAACAGAGCTGAAGAAACACTCAGATCTAGCACTAGAACAACCTAATCAAAAAAAAAATAAATGGAGGCAAATGCACAAATACACATTAATTATACATATATATGGGCACATGGGCATGTACCAACACAGAGACGGAGATTATAAGGTCGGGATTGCAGCACTTTGTTTCCAAACACCTGCTGGAAGATCAGATGCTTGATGTATGGCTGCGGGATACAGCATGCATGCACAATGAGATTAATGCATCGTATCAGTGTAAAAGAACTGGTAAGTGAGGTCACTAGAAATGTGGACACATTTATCACACCAGAGACAACATGAATCTACAGTTTTTAGGGGACAAACTTAAGCACACAGGAAAACGCACTGAGCGACTGCAGAGCTTAAGAGCTGGGGAAGGGAAGGAGATCGTGCGTGAGCTTATGTGAACGTGCAATGATATGTATTCACCATCAGTGAGTGACGCTTTAAGTCGCACAGGTGTCTTACAGCAGCATCTAACATTTATAGTGTTTAAACCCAGAGCTTCACTTCTCATAATCACGCTACCCCTCGCTGCTGGTCTGCTTCATCGTCGCACCTCCACAGCCTCAACAACCAACTCTGTGAGCCTCTTGTTTCCTAGTAACCGTGGGAGCAACGTAGGGCTTGGTGATCGGTGGTGCTTTTTTAATCGTCAGGTTTCTGTCAGTTGTGTGCATGCACGCATCTATTTCCAAGTGATTAAATGTGTTCTTGTGCATACATGTGATTTTTCATGCATGAAAGTGAGACTATACGCTCAATGGCCAGTTTATTAGGTACAAGTATCTAAAACTAATGCAGTCTAATACAACAGTCCTGCAATCAACACCTCTCTAAAAACATGAACATTATCAACTGCAGGATCGTTGTATTATTATTGTACCTGATAAACTGGCAACTTGTTTGAGTCATTTATCAAACAGAGGCTCACAGCTTCTTAAATGTGAGGATTTGTAGCATTCCTCTGCTTTATATTATTGTAACTTTGTTCTTTGGACTGTTGCTGTGGTTGGACAAAACAATCAATGTTGGGCAATGATTAATCATAAAAAATAAACCATAAAATAATCAATAATAAAAAAAATGTTATACACAATGTAAACAAAATGGACAGAAACCAAACCCAAACGTAGGAACACTTCCACATCATGGCAACCTTCAGACGTCCTTGTTCTAACCTGCCGTACAGGCTGAGCTCAGGCTTCGGCAGTGATTACCTCTGTGTGCAGTCTTCAACAGAGCTCTAGTTATTGAACAAGGTCAAACATTAGAAGGCTGCTGAAATTATGACCACTGAGCGACTCATTACCACCAGAATCAGCAAAAGGCACGCACAAAGCGAACACATCCAGCCATATTTGGCACAGCCATTTCCCTCCCTCTTTCTCTTTCTCACCCACTGCTCTACAGTCAGAAATCCATCCTGACACTTTCTCTGCTCATGATCTAAGAAAAGATCAGCACAGTGTTCATATCTCTCTCCAGCCCGTCGTGTATTTTTCTTGCACATGGGCTATGTTTCAAAAAGGCCAATGTCATGCACTATGTTAGAGCTCCTGCTTCCCCATTAATGCCTTGAACTGAGGAGATGGATGCCACCCGGCTAATCGATCAGGAGACGCAAAACACAGGCAGCATCGGATGAACCAGAGGCATACAGGAGACAGAAAACAGAGCTGACCTTTTCATACTCACTGCTCTAATAGTTTATGGTAGTGGGTTTGGGCTCATCCGTGGATTTCGCATGCAATGTTTCTTACAGAAAGTCCGTTTTTTGAGCTCGGCCGGACTACCGGGTAATGAAAGTCCGTATCTGCTTCCCAGACGGTTACAAGTCATTACATGTATATTAGCGGGCGATAATGTGGGAATTGGTTTCCTTGTCAGAAGGGTAGCTCCTAGTGGGGAAAATGAGGAAGGAAATCCGAAGTAATCCACAAGGCTGCAGCAGAGCATAGCCTTTCTTACTGCAAAGACTTGAGCAAGTGCAGCACAGAATATACACACACACAAGGATATGGACATACTGAAATGAACGAGTGATGTCAAAGATTGAGACTGGTACACAAGGTTTAAATGTTGATTGGGAAAGAGCAAAGATAGAAATCTAAATTGCAGCCGAGCCCCGAGGCAGTGCAGACAGATTTGATGCTTCAATTCACAGAGTAATGCTAAATCCCTCGTTACAGTTTGATAAATCAACCTTTGGTCTGTAGACCGAACGTAGAGCGTCAAGCGGAGAAGAAGGGCAAAGAGGGAGACGGTGAAGGAGTCTATTGAGACCGAGACCAGAATGAGATGAGGGATATTTGGATCCAGTCAAGAGCAGAAGGAGGCTAATCTGCCCAAAATCATCAGAGCCTGCGCTGCCTGCTTTGTATTCCTGCCTGAGCATCTTGGGAATGAAAATCAGAAGCGATGGGAGGAGAACGTAGGAGGAAACAGTCTAAGTGAGAAGAATTATTACCGCTTCTTCTAGCACCTCACTATCACAACTTCCTCTAATTCTCCCCCCTTTTTTCTTCCTTCCTCTCTTTCATCTGGGGAAGTTTTAGGGAGCGACCATTTTCCCTCTTTCAGGTTTCTCGGTTGCTTCACAGTTGACATAACACGTATGCCAGAAATGAGTCTTTGGCCCAGAGGTATCTGAAATGGGAACTAAATCAGGTTCTCTCTGAAATGAAATGCACTCCAACCTACACTCAGGAGTTGACATGTTCGTAAGTGATTCAGCTCAACCCTCTCTGAACCCTTTTAAGTATTCACCTGGCTTTAAATGATTAATAATACACACAAAAACATGTCCCAGTAACAAAACACAACCTTGTGGGAAGGAGAACAGTGCAACATGATCTGCATCTCCTATGTTTAGACTACTGCTGTCCCATGCAGGGAGGAAGCAGATGTATTTGGATCTGACACATCTACTGAATATTAAAAGCAGCGTGTTCGCATGTTGCTATTTCAGGTATGACAAAACACCAGGTGAGGCTCAAATAGATGTTGGACCTCTTTGTTGCACAAGACGAGATAGCGTTTGGTTCTGGAGGTGCAAATGTTGTAACAGTAGGTATGGATGCTTTTTTTTAACCTACTCTCTCATTTCTTTTTGCAGCCTACGAAGGATAAATTATTTAAAAAAAAAAACTACAAGTATAAATTGAATATGTGATATGTTCCACAATGAAAAAAAAGCATGACTGAATGGCTAAAAGTCAGACAGTGTGGTTATCTCTAGTCATGCAGCATTCAGTGAGTTCATGTTTGAAACATCTATTTAATTACAAAACTCAAATAAACTGAAAACCAAATTTACATGCACACACCCACTCTTCAATCCAAGGCAGTTTTAAAGGCAGGTTTTATACATTGATGTATAAATTCAGCTGTGTAAGATGTCACCATCCTAAAAATATACTGACAGACTCGATGCATCATGGAGGGACTATTTTATCATTTAACAAATTGAAAATGCTGTCATTATCTACCAATAAATCTGTATTTCATCATAAAATAATTAGCTATTTCAAAGACAATGTTCTATATAGTTTTTCAAAGATTCAAAAAGTGAAAAAAGACCTTTAAAGACCAATAATCACTGCAAAAAAGGTTTGTTCCAAAGTAAAACAACTGCCTTTTGACAACCAAATTGGAATATTTACCTCATTATCTCCTAGATTTTCTGCATTCGAATACTGTCTAGAAGTATTGCAATTACTGGTAAGGTAAATTCTAACTGGAAGAGTTAGCATTTTTAACACGCCAAGATGTGTTATTCTCATTATAAGTTTGTATGTAATGACATTTTTTCATTACACACACAAGCACTTAAAAATATGAATCTCTTCCTCCTCTTTCTCCTGCTGCAGCACAAAGTAGCTCTGTACCTTAAGTAGTCAGCAGAAAGCCGCTTTTGATTTAGGGTCCATTATGGTATGTGTCACTACAGAACACCTTAATACACGACAAGTTGTTTTTATGAGTCACAGGCTGGAGCTTTCAAGGAGCACAACAGATCACTGTGAACCAACTGCTTTGTGAGCAGGGAGAAACTATAGGGTAATCAAGTAAATATTGGCCTCCTGGACCCACACTGAATCGCTTCAGTATCATGTTATACAAGCTGCTATGAAGTCATTTTACTGTCATTTTCTGCCGTTTTTGAAAGTTTAACCAAGCAGCTGCAGTAGTTTAACAGAAGAGTGACTAGACATATTACCATCTAACTGGATTTCAACCGACAAAGTCATTCCCTAACATTAACCACATGGTTATTATTGTAACCATGATGACGACTCTCCCTAACCTTATCAAATTAATCATTTTAAATCAATCCTTGTTTCAGTAAATCTAACCAAGTCGCTTTTGTGCCTAAACCCAAGCAAACGTAATATCATGACTTTGACAAAGAAATTGTATTTAAAGTGGATCCGTCAGGTCATAGCCAATTACCGAGCATCCCTTATCTTTTAGCAAATCATACATTAGTAACAATGTCCAAAAGAAAATTCACTCTGAATTCATGTTGTTTTTCTAATTAATCATTTATCCAAACATGACATGTTTGACTTGTTATTATTTTAGATAAATAAGTGAGAAAAATGACATTAACATTTAACAGTGTGACCAGTGTGCTTTTAGCGAACAGAAGGTTAAAGGACCTCCCAGCAACAGAAACTGTGTATCTTTTCAATTCTCTCTGAAAAGGTCAAAATCTAATTAAACTAGAGTAAGATTTTTTTTTCTACTCTAACAGAGGCGAAAAAATACAGTTGGACTGGTTTGACAATAATTCATACATCCATCTCTTTCATACTACAAGAATTTACATGGATGACTCATTATTTAGTCCACCATTACGCCCAGATATCAAATCTGCCCTGCGAATAACTGTGGCGAGTAAAGAAGGACGTTTGATAAATGAATGTAATATTGAAACTCTTGAATCATTGATGACCTTGAGAGCTAACTAGTGTGCTTACCATTGTAGCTGTGAGAGGCTCATCCGATTGGCCACAAACCCCTGGAGTAAGAGCACAAACCATTCACAAAGATTTCTGACTTGCAACCCTTAGTTCATGTTAAGGATTCCCTCCCAAGTACAAAACTGGGGGGAAACTCTTGAATGAAATGTGAAAACAGTCCCGACTCTGCAGTTTTTTCACAGAACAATTATGTTTTATTGAAGCATGCCTCGATCAATTTACTCCTAAAATCCCCAAATGTTGCATATACAGTGTATCACTCCTCTTTACACTAACGCAAAGTACATATTTGCATACATGCATGTCGATGCACGTATGTGAGCTCAGGCCCTGGTGCATTTACAGCTCGCTGTGACAAGGACACTGCGTGAAGCAAACCTAACATAAGGACCAGCTTGCTGGTTTGGTCAGAGAAGTCTGGCATTTTCCCATCACACTATCATTCTGTGCTCAGCCCCTTTTCTGCACGAGAGGTTGGGCCCCAGAATGTGCAGTCTGTACATCATGTTAATATTTTGTTTAGCAGATTTACTTTAATATCAGTACGACTGTGGCATCGCTATTCCCAGTAGGGTCAATTACTTTGGAAATGCCCTCAGAACATGCAGCTCCTCTGCCATAAAAGATTGCATCATCATCAGCCAATCACAAGGCGGCATTCGTGGGGCTTTGTGTGGCACAGACCTAGGGAATAAGCAGGTGCGTACGTACAAAACAATGACTCCACAAACATGAATGCAAGCTGCTGTCAAAATCTTTGATCTGTGGATTTTCCAATAGACAAACATTGATGTAGAAACTCTTATTATCTGTACAACATAGACCTCAACAAAGGCAAGGATATAACATGGTTCAATTGAGGTTGTGTCCTTGCCTGTTAGATAAATATCTGAAAGGCACATGACATGATGACATGACCCTGTACAGTCCACCTGTCAGTGCTGTCCTCTGAAATGAAAAGATGGTAAACAGACCTGCAGAGCTCATCTGGGTTTAAAACGAAATCTATTATCCGAAAAGAGAGGCATCTTTTCTTTAACTCTATTTTTGTGTCGCTTATATTAGTTTGGCAGTAAATACTATGATTTAAATATGAATTTACCAATGTCAAATTGAAATAAGACTGAACTCTAAACAGGTTTATTACCCTTTAGCCATGTTCCTACAGTGTATCCATCCACATGCATCGAGCGTGTCATCATGTTGCCAACAAGTCTGTGCCTGTGTCAAGACAGAATCCTCCACATTTTTAATTAAAATACAGCAAGACTGTAGCCAAGAGGTCATCACGGTACCTCACACTTTGCCATACAAACACATCCCATTCTCCACCACAGATCATCTACATACACGCCAGGTTCACGTCTTTGCCGGTATTCTCCTTTCATGCGGTGTAACATCGCTTCGACATGCAGCAGAACAGCGTCTCAGTCACTGCGGGCCTCTCCTCGACACGCTTCTGGCTTTGCCTCACTAGAGAGGATCAGCAGATAGACAGACACGTGTGTTGACATAAACCTCAGCTGAACATACTAGGTAAACCATGGAGGCATAAAGCTACCAGGATCTGCAGTCTCTGCACAATGGCAACATTGCGATAAGAATTAGCTCGTCGGCAGGCTAATACTGGGCTTAATGCTTGACTCTGCTTAATCTATTCTTTACGGTTTAGCCCAGCAATGTGAACTGGTACAACTCTAATGGGCTTATAAAGATGCTTCCATTTGCCGTGACTGTGCAGTGGTGAAACTGTAACGACCAACCAACTAGGCACAGCTAAACCTGATCTGGGAAACTGCTGGCTTTACTGGTGGCCTGAGTGCACAGCCCAAACATTAAAACGGTTTGTGGCAGCAGTATTAAGTTAAATTAGTACCTTGAATTGCCACCAGCGGCAGTGGCAATCCCGAATACTGCAGGTCTATACAGCTAGACATCTTTTGTTCCAGCACCTGTTGTGTGCTTCTTTAGAAAATAAACTCATTGCTTTAACATTTGGACGACTCAATTCTCAGTTTTTAGAAGAAGATAAAAGATAACCCATGGCTCAGTATTCAGCCTAATCCACGTCAATCCCTCTAAAACAGACACTGACTGCAGACACAATTCCCAAGGACAAGCTTTACAGTGATAAAGAAAAAAAAAACATCCAACAGACACACAGACCTCTGGCAGGTGCAAAATGTCTCATGACACTGTAGCTTAAGTCTCCCTTCACCTGAGCTTCACACCGATTACCTCTGTGTTTAGAGAGACCAATAGGAGCGTCTGAAAAGAGAATCCAAAAATCCACTTGGATAAATTGAGAAATGAAACCTGCCAAAGGTCATCCAGCAAAAAACTGACCCGACAAGTCGAGGACATCAATATTCTACACGAAACACACAAGAAAACAGGTTTAAAGACCCGTTTACTATTCCACTGCTGAGCCCTTGCAATCATTCAAGTAATGACCTAATTTAGACACTGACCAGTGTTAAAGACAACTATGTTGCTACTAGCCCCCGCAAGACCTCAGCATTGCAACTCACCTGTCCATCTACGTGCCAACCCTTTCTTTGTCTTTTCTTCTTTCAAACTTCCTTTCATTCTCGCCCCGTCTTTCATATCTTCTAGCTTTTGTCTCACTCCCCTTCTCCCCAACTAGCTACCACACTGTGACTGGGGGAGAGGCAGGCAAGGGTACAAGAGAAGGGAAGGAAGAAAGTAGGGAGAATGAAGAGTTAGAGGAGAGGAGAGGAAGGTGGATGGATAGATTCCCTGCGCTGTGCAGTGATGCCCTCTTCTCTGAAAAGTGAGCGTTCGCCCCTTTCCCCTCTAATTCTTGGCATCTTGATAGTGAATGCTTATCCTGTGCTGCTTGTCAGTACCCCAAGAGTGTTCAACATGCCTCCAGTATATTTTCCCCAATTCTCTTACTTTAACCCCCACACGCCCTTATCACAATCAAGGGTGTTACACACGGGAACAAATACAAATATACAGAATAGTGCAGGCAGAAATATAGCATTCACACATCTAGAGGCAAATATGTCTGCCTCTCCCCAGGAATCACGGACCCTTTCAAGCACAGCATTTCCAGGCTGCAAAGGGATTGTAAAAGGGAGTGACACAGAGAGATTAAATGAACGATTGAAAGAAAAATATAGAGAGAGAGAGACAGAAGCCCAAAGGGAATAAAGAGAGCATTACATGAAGGAGTTGACCCACCCGATCATCCATTTACAATACCATCCCCCATTCACTGAAGGCAAAGCTGCCGAGCCCCCTCTTTAAGCTCTCATTACATCCACCAGTTCTTTTATTTGTTGTATTAATATATGTTTCTTCACTATTTTAGTGTTTATCACACACACACTCCTCGGAGCGCCTCACATCCCAGAGGTTGTCCATGTGGTTGACAGCGGCAGTTGCAACCACCACTCCAACACACACACACACACACATACACACACACACACACACACGCACGGTCACACTTTGCACTTAACTACACGTTGACAAAAAATCTCTCTCACTAGTCACCTCCTTCCTACTTACACACACACACACACACACACACACACACCTACCAGCACCACCTGCTTCACTGATCACACTTCTGCTCTACACTAGCCTCCTCCCATTTCTTGCTGCTCCCACAACTCAATGGTGCCTCCACCCAGTGTCTCCAGCACCCCCAGCACCTCATCCTCACATTCAACATCCCTGCGAGCCTCTCCCCGGGCGCCTCGCTCCGAACCTACTACCCAGTAAGTGCTGGGGGTTTGGGCTGAGGGCGCGGGGAGAGCCGCATCGCTTTCGGATTGTTTGGCTGCTCTCCGCGAGCCCTCAGCCCAACCCCCATCCCCTGCTTTCACAGAGTGTGATGGGTGGACAGCCAGCTGGTTGGGCAGCACAACACGCAGAGTTAAAAAGATACCTGCTACACAAGTATGCATGGAGATAGGGTTGACATGCCTTGGGATGGTGCATTGCCCATGCTGCGACACGGACCGCTGCAGCTGAAAGTGATCGCGTTTCCTGTTCCCCCTCCTCTTTTTTTCCTCTCTCCTCCTCCCTCCTCCTGTCGCTCGCTTTCCGCTCTTCACAAAGCGCCGGGTCTCTCCTTCCTTGTGCCGGTCCCCGCGCTCCTATTCGCTCCTCTCCTTCTACAGTCCTCCTTCCCTTTGTCTCGCTCTAGCTTTCTCTTCCCTCCGCTGGAACCTCCTTTGCGAGATGGCTGTGGTCCAGCAGCGACGCTCCTGACAGCACTGCTGCTGTGTGTGACTGCGAGCACGTGCGTGTGTGTATGTGTGTGAGGGAGAGGTTGAGTGGGAGAGCCTGAGTGATTGTGTGAGTGTGTGTGTGTGTAAGAGAGAGAGAGAGAGAGAGAGAGGGGCGTACTCTTCAGCAGTATTAGCCTTGGAAGACTGTGCATGCCGGTGCAGGGATGCTCAGCACACACATAAGAATGAAGCACAAATTTTGCCCATGATAAATTCACACTCCCTCTCCCTCTCTCTCTCTCTCTCTCTCTCTCTCTCTCTCTCTCTCTCTTTCTCGCTCCATGCTTTATTTCCTCCCCATAACACATTATACTCCCTCTCTCTTAAAGACACAGGCAGCATGTTGCATTGCTACACGCCTAGGGCACATCTCATGATATGGTAATAAAGGGGAGTCCAGGGACATGGTCCTGTGTGGGGCTCAGCCGCTGAGCTAGCGGGTGGAGAAATGCTTGAAGCATCTACTGTACCAGGAATGAGGGAGGATGGGGATGGGTGGTGCCGGTGATGCGAGGAAGAGAGAGAGAGAGATAGAGCGAGCGTGGAAGGGAGAGACAAGAGTGAACACTTGAAATATCCCCTAGTGACAACAGCTGCTAATGATGAAGCTGCGTTGGGCCCAAGGCGAGGTACAAGGATTGTAAGGGATTGGCATGGCAACCAGAGTGCAATGGCAGGTGAGAATGACAAGAAGGACGCCACAGGAGGGCAACCTCAGCGTCCCTGCGGCCTGCGGCTCGCGTGCCCTCCTGGATGTTTGTTTGTAAGCATAAATTCTTGCTCTTTTAAATCCTGGCGACTATCGCCTACAACCACAGTCCAAGAGTAGGGCAGAGTCCAGCGTTACGTCAGCTATTCAAGAATACGCTTGAAACACAATGGGGAGAAATCCATATTGAAATCAATCATGTACAATACTGTATCTAATAGGACAAAAAGGGATTAAAAAAGAAGCTACAAGTACCTAAGGGAAGCAAACGAGTGGAGTGAAATCAAGGACACACAGTGGAGACAGTGGATGAGAGAGATTCAGAGTACTGCTGTCAAACAGAGGGAGGCTGTAGTGGTTAATGGGCACTGATGAATTTAGAAAGTAAGACAGGAAGAGAGAGATGGAGAGAAAGTAAAATGCCAGGAGAAGGAGAGATAAAAGAGGATGAAGGGCCAAGATGAGAGTGATGAATAATGTATGGTCCGGCTGCACACTGGCCTGTCCGTCATGTCCAGCTGGCTCACAGGCTCAGGGAGAGGATACATCAGCTTGTCAGCTGGCGCCCGTCCACCTGAGCTAAAAACAAGCCGACAAAACACTGCAACAGCACAAATGTATACGATTTAAAGTTGAAGTTAAGGTTAGGGAAGTTTACATGACTCTTTTTGTTGGATCTCTGTGTTTACGAAAGGCTATACAAATAGAAACATCATCATAAGTGTCATGAAATGTATTCTAGGTAATAAAAACATCTCCATAATTGGTAAAAACACATCAAATCCAGGTGTAACTGTACCGAAAACATAAGTTTATACATTTCAATGTGTGCTCACCGACAAAATATTAGATGTAAATGTAATCCAGCAAAATCATCCCCGTATAATTAGTTATTTATTTATGCAGAGGAACAAGGACACAACGTACAACGTGCTTAACTACATCGTGAAAGACTTAAAGTAAAGCCGTGCTGTTCTGGGTGCTGCTACTGGTGCTGGTGGTGAAAATGAAAATGGTTTTCCAGTAGTGGTTGGTTACTATTTATAGCAAATTATCCCATAATGACAATTTTGAACATTTTGCGCAACTGACGTGACACGATTCGCTAGAGAGAAGACGTATCACTCTGTTGGACTTGCTGAAACTTCAGAAACACTGTCACCTTGCGATTGCACAGCCATGTCACAGACTGGAGGGTCTTCCCTCACCAATGATCTTTGCATGTAGCACGATGCTGGCACTGCAGGCCGCTGTGAAGGACAGAACTGCTTCAGGTTGAGGTCACAAAAAACTGTAGAGTACAGTAAAGAAAGGATCATCAGATTATGATCCGCTTTATTTTAGCTGATACTGATCCATTACAATATGCTTGGATCAACCCGGATACCAACACTTGATGGTCGGTAAGGTTTATGAAAAAACACAACAATATAAATTTCATTTATCTGTAATGTGCTACTAATAACAACATAAGCAGGCTGCTGACAAGAACAGCTATTTTGTCCCTGGCTTCCATTATTTACAACCTTCTTCATTGGTCCATTTCATGGAATATAAAATATGTTGACATGGAAAACCTCACAGCAAGCATGTGCACTTGGCAGGCAATAAATACGCCTATTTTAAATTGAATTACGTCCTATGTACCAACGCTGTGTGGCAATATGTAATGTTGTACAGCTGCATACCAGGCCTACAATACAACTAATAACCAACAAACATGCATCTGCTGCAGTAGGTCTAATGAATTATGGATGTTGCCCATGGATGTTGTGGTTGTAGTCATATTGACATCATTTCTTCCCGACTGACGGTGGCCTCATCAACAAGGCCCGGGATCACCACTGACTCGGACTCTTACCCCCCCACACACAATACTTTAAAGCATACCTTTTGGATTATTATGTCTGTACTTGCACTTTACTCTACTTTGCACATTCCTGCACAAACGGTACAGCTCTCACATTTTAAAAACAGATATTTTGCACTTTATTTTTCTTTATTATTTTATTGTAAATGTTTCTATTTCTTTTTTTTAATTATTATTATTTCTCTTATTGTTATGCACCATAATACCAAGGCAAATCTGGTGTATGTGAACCCTACTTGGCAATAAATCTGATTGTGATTGCGATTGCTTTGAACTGCATCATTTGTGAAACAGCTTACCAAATGAACTGTCTGATACATTGGTTAAGAAAAGAATAGTTGTGATTTTCTAGCGCTGGTGATGTGGTCTGCCTCAGGGCTTCAGTTTTTCACAGAGCAGGAAGCTGCTGGTTGCAGAGGTGCAACTTGCTGAGTAAGTAACTCTGTGGTGTTGATGAGCACACTTTGCCACTGTTTTCTAATACAATGACATCTGCTGTTTTATTGTTGGCTCTGGAATTGACCATACTGCAGTATGATCTATCAGGGCGCTCAATCTAAAAGACATTTTTGCCTGTCCTTTAGGAATTAAAGGAGCCCAGTTTGTCCTGGTTGTCCTCCTTCCTTCTCTCCATCTCATCTGTGCGAGCTCATCGACCCAGAAACCCTTGAGAACATTCAGTGGCACAATAGATCTGCCCTCGCTTCAGTGGAAACTGGCCATCTGAGGTTATTAGAGGGGGGCTGGGGAGGAATCTCAATGAGAGTGTGACTTGAACGCAGAAAGATAAGACAACCTGGACAGGTAGAAGACAGAGGTGTTTTTATATGAGAAGATAACTAGGATGATAACACACCAATCATGGTCCGACCTTCCCTTCACAACATCAAGGAACACTACGTATGCACTCACATGCACTAATGCAAACAGTTCCTTGTGTCTTACTGTAACCTTCAGAGCACTATTCAAAGACGCTGTACATTCAGAGCTGCTGCTGCACGTAGGATCCTCTGGGTGCAACGAGAACAGCTACGAGGTAATGTATAAGCCTAAATGTCCCCAATGATGGACATAACTCCTCTTCATGTTCGCTAAACCTGAAATACACAGTGAACCAAGACTGTTCCAATTATGTGACAAACATTTATCATCTAACCGTTTTAAACTTTGCAGAAATCCAGAAGTGTTACTGCTGCTAACGCACTCATGGCCCTTTGTCCAGCGGAAACCATAAAGAAAAACTGTTTAATGGAGCCAATGAGCCATATTCAGTCAGCCAGCTCACACAGCACGATAATAAACGTCTATTAAAAACTGCATTAGGTACAGAGCCTGACGCCAGCTATTATGTGGAATCTACTGTGTGTGTGTGTGTGTGTGTCGGCCTATACATTATATTTATATATGCAGTAAATGTTAGAAAACAGAAAACACATGGTTACTTTATAAAACGTGATCCCTTGTTGGAGGTTGAACTACAACATATGAGGTCACATTAGGACCAGCAACAACATTAAAATGCAGCTTACAAGTTTATGCATCAGTAAAAATACAAAAATACAACTGAAGGGCCATTCTGAGCACTTTTACTTTTGATATTTTAAGTACACTTTTAACCTTTTTAACCTTTTACTTGTAAAGGGGTCTTTTTGTTTTGTGGTATTGTTATTCTTACTGCATGTGCAGCAGCTACAAGATATCAATTCACAATTGATACAAATGCAAATATGAGGGAGATAAAAGCAGTATAAGAGCAGAAATGAGCTACTAGCAGAAGCCAGCTAGCAGCCTAACATTAGCCTCGTGCTAGCTAATGTAGCAAAGCACAATCACATCAATAATATGTTGGTACAAATACATATTTACCCTTGAAGTGACTTGAAGTGGGTTTGAGGCTGACAGCTGACCAAAGTTGGAAACAAAGGAGGAAGCATCGCCAATTCATCTCAAAGGGTGCGTTGGATATCACTTACAGCAGGTAACAAATGTCAGGTGGGACTATTTCTTCCTTTTGTCAAATAAATAATCCAATCTGTAGGCTACCCTGATTTTTCCCCACCTCCTTTGTAGTTTTCAGCTAATGTAAATGCATCATTGGTATGAAAATGTTTTGTTAACCTGGTTAAAATAGTAAATGGATTTATATTTTACTTGTGCAGAACAAAACCTCTCATTCACCCAAGCACACACACTCTGACACAGATAAAGAGGATCAAATAAATTTAAATGGACTGACATGTTACATATACGTGGTAATAGATTTAATAGAGTCCAGACTAATATAATGCAATGGTGACTGCATTTCTTGGCAAAACTTTATTCATATTTAACGATCTATAGCTTGTTTTGTACAGATTCAGCTGTGTTATGAAATCAAAGAGTTCTTGGCCTCAGTGTTAGTCCACTGCCAATCAATTGGACAAATTCTGTGTTTCCATGGCGATGTGAAAGGCTAGAGATGACTTGTCTTTATAGAAAGGTGCAGTCACTGGTGAACTCTGTTTCCTTTGGCGCGTGTGGGTGGATGGACAGGATTTAAAATACCAGCCCAGCCACAGGCACACTGCTGAGCACCTTCTGTGACTTCTGCACGCCAAGAAACGCAAGTGACCATTAATACTACACATGCATGCATTAAGCATGTTGAAAGATAATGTTGTAGTGGACAGAAAAGATTTACCTGCATTGTCGAGTAGATTTTAATCACTGCAGTAAACAGGCAAACATATTTACATTAACACACATGAAATACAAGTTCTCTACATCTTCCTTTTACACCTTGTTTTAATGTTTTTTGTTGCTCAACATTCACACCAGGCAAAGATCAAACTGATCAAATGAGATGCTGGACGATGTATAAGTGACTACACTTTACAGTTCTTTACCAATATCTTTCGATTGATCTTCAATGGTTGATCATTGATACAGTTGATCAATGGTGCAGTGACAAAACTCCCCTGGAATGGAGGCTGAAGAAGAACAACAACACAATTACAACAGGGCCCCAAGATACAGCTCACAAGCTAAATCTGAGACAAAAGGTTCACTACACACTAGACTTTTCTCTAATCTTTGCTTTTTTGTGAAATAATGGATCAGCTGAACTCTTTGGGGCTCAAACAGTTATTAAAATTAAATCATCTCAGAAGTTTGAGGGGAAAGGTGTCTTTTTGGGGTCCCAACCAGACACAGCCTTTTTGTTTAGGGGTCACACATCAAACAGATTTGGAACAACTAGTATAATCTTTATTAATTCATTTAGTTTTACAAGTTTATCTAATGTTTTTTATTGTTAAATGTTAAACTGAAAAATTAACTAGTAACTTAAGCTGTCAAATAAATGTAGCCATATAAAAGAAATGTTTCCCTCTGAAATGTAGAGTAGAAGTAAAAAGTAACATAAAATGGAAATGGACTTCAGAATTGTACTTGAGTAAATGTACTTGGTTACTTTCAAAGATCAAGTGTACAAGTGATATGCAGTGTGTGTCTGCATATCCTAGGTTCGATTTATTTCAGGTCATTTCAGCTTTATTTGATCATCGGGGTGTGTGAGACAGAGGCCGAGGTAGATTATGGAAGGAAAGATGTGATGTACTTGAGAGTAGAGAGTGATTCCGATCCACAGTGCTGTAAGAAGATGATAATAACTTCAGCTCAACCTCAATTACAAAGCAGGATCTTTCAGATAAAAAATATTACCAGATCAGGTCAGCAAGCATCTTGTAATGCCAATATGAAGGGCAACCGGCAGCTACTGCAGGTTGAGTGATGACATGTCTACCAGGATGTGATTATGGGCTGCCCTCTGTTCAATTAAAGAGCCATTGCAAAATAAAAGTATAACTACATCCCCATCCCTTTGCACCCCCAGCATGTGAGCTCCAAGCTAAATGAAAACCTGTATCACATTCTGTGTCTTGTCTCCTTGCTCTCCCTTCTCCATGTCGCTCTCTATAAATACATAAGGTGCTGTTTCCAAGGTAACAACTCTATGGAGAATTGGCCACCTGAAATCAAGATGGAGTGGGAAAGGAGGATGAACAGTGGTCTGCGTGGGTCTTTGATTGTTAGGAAAAGACCCTCATCTTCACTGCATCTCCACCTGTCAGTCTTCAATGACCCAAATACATCAACCCACAAGCTATAGACCTGTGACAGGGAGGCATGTCTACAAATGACTCCCAGTAGTGTCAGGATATGTGTTGATCTGTAACTGGATTTGTATATTCAACTTGTCTTCTAATCCAAAATGCTGGAATATTCCTGTCTAAATAGTTTTTGGGTAAAGTTGCTGCAGATCCCTCTTACAGTCAACTTTGAATCCATGGAGACTTACTTATTACCAGATTGCCAAAATGCATATTCAATTAATTATTAGTATTATTAGATATTAAATGGCAACAGTAACATCCGTATTGGTAAAATTATATAAATAAAAAGCTGTTTTAGAACTGGTTTAGAATAGTTTTCTGGTGTGGAGGTCTACCTGCTATAGATATTACCTGAGTCAAGGCAGACGTGATAGATACTAACCTTTGTCTTTTTATTTTGAAAGTATATACAGGATGCATATATGCATCTGTCTGCATCATTTACCCTGAAAATGTGTCTATTTAGAATCATGAGTGTCCACTGGCCTCCAGTGGTCGCAGTCAGAAAATGCAACATTGTGTTTGATTAGTCAATTTGAAAAATATGCTCTTATCCTGTTTATTGTCTTCTGATGGTCACAGTTTAAGTTTGCAATTCAATTTTTCAGTGTAAATAAAATGATTATACTCATAATTGGTATTATTTAAAGGTATCAATGAGGATATTTATATAGTATTATGATAAATGTGTGTGTCAATACAGTGATTTCATTCACTACATAATACACTCCACTATACATTGTGGAATAAATTCCATCTTGGTGAGTGTCTCCTTTTATAAACTGGGTGGTGGACAGTATATAAGGATCATTGCAGTCTCCTTTTGTTTTTACGGGTATTTTTATTGTGTTTGATTTGACACTTGTAGCCTATGTAGTGTTGCAGTTTCTTGCTGTGGCCACTGGGGGGCAGTGAACATCCTTATAAATATTATTAGTGATTATTAGAAATAAGCTGTGGGGTCAGTATTGGTAATAATTGTATTCATAAAGAGCTGTTTTAATAAGAGCTTTGTGATGTGTCTAGTGTACCTTGTGAGTGGTCACAGTGAGGAACTGCAACAATACATTCCATGTTCAGTTCATCATGTGTGTGACTAACAACATCCTAGTTATTGCATTAATAAAAGGGCTGTTTTCAGAAATGTTCTGGTGTGGAGCCCAGTCTACCTGCTAAACATTTTCATTACAGCAGCAGACATGATAGCCTAGTAACACTTCATGTATAATAAAATACTAATGAAAATACTTCCAAAATAAATATTTCAGTATTCATTTACATCTTTTAAAAAAGGCACTGGATACTGAGCTACACACAATATTTGATTTGTCCAAGCAAAGCAGGCTTACACAAAGCTGCTGGGAACATCAGCGATCCTAGATAAACACCTATCAGCTGCAGGTTATTCTTTTTATTCAATTTCAATATGAATTTGAATAACAAACCATAACGGGATTTAACGGGGTTCATTCATCACTGTGAGGAATTCATTTCTCATGAGCATACCATGAAATGTATTTTAGTTAGTCCAATGAAAAGGTCAGTAAAGGAGATGTACAATAGAGATCTCTTTATTATAGTGCATTTATCAGATGTTACAAGATGAGTTTAAAAAAGCGTAAAAGGTAATTAAGAAATACATATGCACATACCTTGTCATTTGTACAGAAACGATCTTGAAAATTAAAGCTTCACATCTGAACAAGGGTTGAACAAGGGTAGGTGGATGGTGTCAAGTTAAAATACATTTTCTTAGAGAATATTATATACATTTGTATTTCTTGCTGTATACCAGATGTCACTTATCCTATGAACTTTACGGATGTTTAGGAAATACCATAACGTACGGACAAAGAAAGCCCAAAAGAATAGTCAATCAGTTTCTCAAACTTTTCAAGAAAACACCTATATGTCCAGATTTAGAAAAACAAAAAGGGAAATTGAATTTTCCTTCAGAGGTCAGCATGATATGACTTTAGAGTCATCTTTACTCAGTAAGGGGTGTGCACAGTTCAAGATTGGTTTCTTAGTAATTGCGGGAGCCTTTGGGATCAATGGATGTGTGGGAAACTATTCTGTTACTGGCGCTATTCTTACTTGCACATTTTAACTGTCTGCTGGTGTGGAGCGATGGGAAGGGTTTTTGTCTATGGATTAGTCGCAAGGGCTGATGGATAAACCATCTTGTTAACGTAGGCCGGTGTTGCAAGCTAATGAGGTTGAGCAAATGGCATGAGGGGGACACAATGTAAATAACTCCAGGGGAAGCGCCATGGCTACATGCAGGAAAGACATAAAGCCTGAAGCATTGAGGAAGCATTTACAGTGCTGATTCATACAGTAGGCTGGAGCAAACACTTCCAATTCAACTGTACCGTCTATCACAGCGCAGACGATTTGTTCTAGAACGTGCGTGTCCTCTGGAAAACACAAGGGGACGACTTCACGCTCTGCAGGTGAATCCTAAACTGAACCAAACACAATGAGCCCTTTCTGAATCCAACCAATTGGTCCCGAGAGCATTTCACTCAAAAGACTACACACCTGGCACGTCAGCTCATGCTAAAGTAAACCAGGTCATGCGTGCATCAACAGTAATGTAAAAAAACAAAAACAAATAGAAAACAGACCCTAATCCAAAGAACTACATACAAGACAAAATAAGACTACCAGTAAATAAAAAGGCAGAGTGGGAGCAACTCTAAAAAGGCCTCACTGTTCCAGTTGACTGGAAGTAGCTGAAACCCTCACAGCACCCTGAGGATACACACATCCACCAACGACGTGGTAGCCACACTCAAACACACCTCCACATACACAAACACAATCTTGTTGCCTTTTCTAAACTAGACCCAGTCATGAAGCGCCTTTTAATCCACTGTGTGTAAAACACAAGGCCCCATGAAAAATAAATATCGTGGGTCATGGCAGGGATAACTTTAAGAGGTGGAACTGAATTGAATTTGAAAACCGAAATAATTATTCGTCAAGGGGAAGGTTTTCAACAGGAACAGATGCTGAATACGATTACAAACTGAGGATTCAAACTAAATTAAACTATGAGTGAGAATCAATAAGTATTCAGTGTTCACTGCAGCAGTCAAAACTCAAATCCACCAATTTTCTAGAGAATTAACTGATCTGGGGTGTCAGGTATTTTATTGTATCAAATGTGACACTGGTTACACTGTGGTATACTACGTGGCTTTTCAGGATGAATAATCATCATCAAAAAGGCCTTGATGTCACTAGCAGATGTAAAGACTTAAGAAATTATGATTATTGTTTCACTGGAATCAACATCCTGTGTCATTGTTTGCTTTGTGGAGACCAGTGTCTTTGGATGTGCAGACACTGGAGGGATGAGGTGCTTGAGAGTTGCCTGTGATCAAGGCACAGCAGGGCTGCTCCCACTCAGCTCACACACGCATTCATTCATCCAAAAATACTCATCCAAACACACCCGTACAGTACACAGATGCAGGGGAGCACTGGCCAAAGGTCCAACGCTTCAGATGAAAGAGAGGAAAGGAGGAGAGAGTGAGACCAGGACCAGTGCAGTCTCCCATCACACTGCAGACAGAAATGACAGACGGGGGGGTGGAGTGATGGATCATTTTGCATTCTTCAGCTGGTTTGAAAGCCAGTCGAGACCCTCATAGAGACCATCTCCACTAGTGGCGCACGTGGCCTGGATATACCAGCTACGTTGACGCAGGGAGTGCAAGCCCAGCTTGTCTGTGATCTCAGCTGCATTCATGGCATTGGGCAGGTCCTGGAGAGCAGAAAACACAACACTCAATTAACGGGGGAGAAACAAGCAACCAACATTCCTTGCCGTGGTTTACACAGATCACTTGCAATCCCCGATTGCTCAATTCATATTACCAGATCCAACATACTGGACCGTATCAGTGCCGGTATGCGCCATTTGAGAATTGTAATAATGCAACTTTACAAAGCTTTTAATAACAATGCAAATCAAATTTTGGGTATGAGCGTCTGATCTCATAGCTAAGTCAAATATAGTTTAACACTATCGTACACATTGTTTTGGCATTGGTATCCGTCACATCAAATCCAATACTTAATATTTACCTAAATGTTGATTAAACGTGTCAAACATAACATCTGCAGCCTCCTAAATCAGATGTTTCTATTTCTCCGGGTACTACTAGAAATGACTTACGGTCCTGATTCAAAACCACTACATTTATGAGATGTAATTATTGATATAATATGTATGAACGTTTAACTGAGACAGTGCAACCCCTGAAACTGATGTGAGGCTCTGGTGAAGTTTTTTATTTATTTTTTTTAAAGTGAAAATAATTCACCTGTTTGTTGGCAAACACAAGCAGCACAGCATCCCTCAGCTCATCCTCGGCCAGCATTCGCATCAGCTCGTCCTTCGCCTCACCAACTCGCTCCCTGTCATTACTGTCCACTACAAAGATGAGGCCTAAAAATATGGAGAGAAATTTGTTTTGTTGAGAAATTCTCTCCATAAAAATGGTAAAGAGATTAGGTTTGTAAGAAGGAAGTGGATAAAAATCAACCAACAGAGGAGCGAATGCTTGTACAACATCTGGAAACATCAGAAAGTCTCTCACCTTGTGTGTTTTGGAAGTAATGCCTCCAGAGCGGCCTGATCTTGTCCTGACCACCAACATCCCACACTGTAAAACTGATGTTCTTGTATTCTACCGTCTCAACATTAAAACCTGTGGATGAAGTGAAAACCCATAAGATAGATGGCATAAAAATGTTGTCACACTGCATGGTCATCTTACCAATGCTAACATATCAGTCGCTGTAGGTGTTAAGCTGTGAATTTCTCATGAAGATGCAGGCAAGGACTCACCGATGGTAGGGATTGTAGTAACAATTTCTCCCAGTTTGAGCTTGTATAAGATGGTGGTCTTTCCAGCAGCATCCAGTCCTACCATCAGGATCCTCATTTCTTTCTTGCCAAACAATTTACTAAACAGGCTAGCAAAATTCCCCATCTTGACTCACCTGCAGAGAAGGACAAACAATATTGAATGATCAGGGTTCTAAAAATGTTCCACCTTTTGATGCTGATGTTGTTGATGGCTTTCCTGTTCTGGCCTATAACAGAAGAAAACGGATGGATGGATTGATTAATTAACCAATTGAAAATAAAGACAAAAAAACTGATCAGTCGAAACAATCCCATTTTTAGTTTCTAAGTGCGTAATAGCTACAAGATACAAGAACATTTTATGATTAAGATTTAACTAAAACAGTAGTTCTGTAGTAGACCAGATGAGTTTCACGTGCAGCACAGTGTAAAAAGGGAAAGGTGTTTTACCTGACTTAACTGGTATGAGCCCAGACAGCCTAACAAAGACGTTAAACTAAATTGATTTGCATTGACATATGACTTCAGGTTTGCAGTTAAAGATTATATTCATTATCAGTCAATCTGACAATTGTCTTCTCGACTAATCTGTTAATAATTTGGTATTTGAACCATCAGAAAACAGGTGAAATATCTCCCTCACGAATTGCTACAGTGCAAGGTGATGTAATCAGATGTCAGGTTTAGTCCAACCAACAGTCCAAAACCCAAAGACAACCCATTTACTGAAATGTAGGACAAAGAAAAGCAGCAGGTTCTCACACACAACCATCAAATGTTTGGCTTATTCGCTTGAATACAGTAAATGATTAAATCACATTTCAAAATAGCTGCAGGTTCATTTTCTGTTGATCAACTAATGGATTGACTGAGTAATCGTCACAGCACTAAATTACTTTCACAATAATCAAAACTGTCAAGTTTGTCAACATTTAACAAATTCTGCATTTTTACTAGTCTGTCATTGCACCATGACCAGAAAATAAAACAGGAAATAAAGAATTTCACAAATTGTTCAGTGACTAGATG
Source organism: Nannoperca australis (assembly GCA_036023655.1). Classification (NCBI taxonomy): domain Eukaryota; kingdom Metazoa; phylum Chordata; class Actinopteri; order Centrarchiformes; family Percichthyidae; genus Nannoperca; species Nannoperca australis. The sequence goes on along the minus strand of JAVQJD010032589.1, from coordinate 13,724 downwards.
CTGTAAATTATATTTCTGTGGCATCTTCCTCAACCTAACACCTGCTTATACTGCAGTGGTTTTAAGGTTTTTACACAATGTCTGTTAACAATAGAGACAAGCGTGCCTCAGCTTGTTCCGATCAGCTGTGTGTTAAAGGTGCAGGTGAAGAGTGTAACAGAGATAAACACCAGTAAGCAAAAGAGCACATTCTTCCAGTTCCAAAACAGCAAAAGTGAAAATGTCATGATTTAACCAAGCCCAAATGGACATCTCTTTAAATTGCTTTGTTGGAGCAACAGCCCAATGTCCAATTAAATATTCTGTTAATTGTTAGGGAATGATTATATGCCGAAAACGGCATATTTTAACGGATCCGCATTGGCCAAAATAAAGCAGATCAAACTCTGGTCCTTTCTTTACTAAACTCTTCTGTGTTTTGCCACCTCAGCCTGTTAAGTGTTGTGGTACTGCTCTCCTGAATGACAGCTGGCTCTACAATGAAGCATTTTGCTGCATATGAAGAGTGGGAATGTGAAAAATGATTTGGTTCCACTGGTGATTGACTCTGTTCTGACACCAAAAAGACTGATTTGTTATAGGCATGGATGGTAATCAAATGATTTGTTTCCTCTGTTATTAGCAAAGAGCAGCGTACAACATTGTTGCTATTACTGTGACTTAAGTCTTTCCTATCATGTTAATCATCATGTAACTCAGATTCATTTTCTATAATGAACCAATCAATTAATTGACCAATCGTTTTTCTACTATAGTTAAATTACATTAGTTGATGACAACCATGTTCTTAGATCTTTAGAGAAAAACGCATCTTTAATCCACTGGCTATACAGCTGTTGTAGAGCTGGTTATGTGAATATTGTCTGTTAGTGTGAACTCCATTATCCAGAATTGCTAAATAACTTCACAGCTACAGTATGTACTTGTGACCAGCAGCTGGTGCTGATCATATGGCAGCACACCATTATAGAGGGTGAGGAAATGAATGGATGAAAAGATATTATTTCAATTCCAGTCCACCCACACATTAAACAGGTGCCAGATTAAACTGAATTGTAGACTTCACTGCCAGGGCTGAGTGTTTGGCATAACTTTATAATCTGAATCAATTCAAGGGTTTTGAAGAGAAAAAAATCTGTGATATACAAAAATAAGTATTTTGTACTGTAATTCGGATATTCTCAACATTACCACTTTTGCAAATAAAATCTTCCACTTACTGTCCTTGGAAGAAAATATTGATGGTTTTGTGGCAACAAATTTAGCACACAACCTAACCTGCTTAACCAGTTGGTAACATGACGAAGTTACCAAAATACTTTGCTTCTTCTTCCTTATTATATTTTTAAATATCCCCAACAAAAAAGGTAACATCTGTGGGTGGGAAGTATTGTTAAAACAGAGTCTAGTATACAAACAAATCAATATTAGGATTTGCTAGATCAATTTAAATTGGGGAAAGATAAACATAAAATGTATGCAGCCCTATCCTTTGCCATTACAAGACACTTGAGAATGTAAAGGCTGATGACTACAAACCACAGCCCTGTGACGTAACACAGCCAATTATGTGTCAAGTGAATGAAATTGTCACATACAATGGCCAAACATAGGGCTCAGCTGATCTATTAACAGACAAAACAATAAGACCAAGCAAGGAACACTGACGTGTATAATGAGAGAGTGACATTCTTTGCGAGGTACACAATAAGGTCAATGATAATTCAGAAACATTTATTGATCAAAATAATTAATTGCCCACTATGTTCACAATCAGTTAATCATTTAAGTAATTTGAAAAATGCTAAACATATGCTGGGTTCAGCCTCTTAATGAAAGGGTTTACTGCATTTCTTTGTTTTATATAATTGTCAAAGAATATCTAAATTCTACAACATAATGTATTGGACAAAGTAAACAATTTGAAGACAATGGACTGAATGTGTATACATATGCATATATGTAATCAGTGATTAATATAATACATTTAAAACTAAACAAACCTGACAGATGATAGAAAAGGTTCAATACCCGAGATCCAGAAGCAAGCCAAGATGTAAGAAAATCTTGCTCAATAGGTTATGTTAGCATCCACCTTCTCAGACAAATGAGGAGGTGCTGGTAAATAGCTGCTCCTTTGAGTAAACGGGAATGACAGGTTCTTGTTAATGAAACAAGACACAAGAGGTATTATTAAAATGTTTTTGGATACAACTAGAGAATTAGTATTAAAAGTTTGGAATTGTTTTCTGACGGATGATTTAAAACTGGAGAAATAATTTTGTAAAAACATAGTGCTCCATGTAGTCATGGTACCTTTTGACCATTAACTTATAGCAGATACATTAAGGCACAGCGCCTACCTGCCTTGGGATCGACGTCTCCGATGCTACTTGACATACGTACTTTAAATTTGAAGGCACCTTGTGTATTTCACTGCCCTAAAGCTCAATTAATTTAAATTCTGCAAATCTAAAAGTCTGCTCTTTATATTATATTTTTTTATTGATATTCTGTAGATCTGCGATAATGTTTGAATGTATGGATATTCATATTGTATTGTTGACTGCTGCTGTAACAAAGCAATTTCCCTCACGGATTCAATAATGTACATTATCCATCTATCTATTCATTCATTCCAACGTCCATAAAACAAAATGCTAACGTCAACGCATATAACGATGCCGTATTCTTAGTTATACATTGATTGACACTTGTGTTGATATTAAACTGTAACATTAAATTATAGCAAATAAGTGCCTTTTTACTCAAGATTTTTGGTGAGCTAACGTTAGCCATAACGCAGGAAGAGGAGTTAAGCCTGTTAATGTTAGCTAGCTAGCTAGCTAGCTAGCTAGCCTAGCTGCAATGTCATACATTAACGTTAACATTAACTAAACTTTGAATAGAAAACCCCCTTACGACCACAGAGCACAATGACTGATAAATTCGCTGGTTATTTCTTTTTAGTAGGAGTTGATATTAACAAATAAAAAATGGTTTTAAAGTTCCTGAGCAAACACAGTCGCGCTAAAGTTAAACTGCTAAGGAAATCGCTAGCGAACTTTAGGTGTCCGGCTTCAGGCTTCCACAACTTACACCAAACTGTAACACTAAAGACATTAACAGGTTGTTGGTCTCGTCTATTATCTAAATGAAAATTATATATATAACACAAGAACGCCTAATGTTTCCAAATAATATTTGTACCTTTACGAATGCTTCTCGATCCTTCGTCGCTGGTCCTGTTCAACAACAAAATGGCGTTTTCCGGCGTCGTCGTCTTCGTCGTCGTCATCGTCCTCTTCATCTTCTTCTTCTTGCAGTTTTTTTGGCGGTGACAAACTTTGAAACGGTAAATTAGCGCCACCAAACGCTATGGAGTGTGGAAATGATTTATAAACTTGCGATAGTGCAGAAAACAATGTCATTTTTAAACAGCATAGTTCTTAAATAATAAGTAAATAACATTGATCTCCTGAACTTCTCAGAAAAGTGCTTTTAAATAATAACATATCTAACTAACCAATATTAATAAGAAAATCAAACTGAGTTGGAAATTTCACCCTTGTGTGAGAGAAGACACTGTAACATGAGAGAACAAAACTTCTGTCTTCGGACCTATTGTGAAAACATGGCTACATCCAATTTAAAAAAGAATTTGCAACATATACCAATAATATACTTTTTAAGGGAATGTGCTAACAATTTGGCGATTTATCAATTAGTTAGTTGTCACATAAAAAAAACTATTTTGATAATCGATTAAAAATGAATCGATGAAAAATTGTAAAGATTCGCTGCTTTTTTGTTTTATTTGATAGTAAACTGAACATCTTGTCTGTTGACTGTTAGTCAGACAAAAAAAGATACAGGAAGACAACGTTTTCTTACATTTTATCAACCAAATGATTAATCTAGATATGCGGATAATTCATTCATAAAAATAACAATTACTTTACGCCTTAGTGACAACTATGGTGTATTCTTAACTTTACATCTCAGCTTTGGTTTAACTTTGGACGGCCTTTACTCCGTAAAATGTCCCAAGATTGAATTTCTACATTGAATCCACTAGATGGGGCTCCATCCATAGTTGGGTTATCTCTAAAGGACCAATGACGTTTGAAAGAACATTGTGGTGCAGTTTGATTGGAAGAACAGGCTTTAGGACCTCTAATGATATAATGTATGTTTGTGTCCTTTAATCTCAGACTTCATTTACTTCTCATCCATAGGGTTCTCTTGAATGCTGTGCTTTAATTTTCAAGATCGGTGGATTTATGATGCCTAATCACTATAATTAAAGTAATAACATATATGTTTAAAATAAAAAAAGGAGATTGTCTTTTTGCTATCTCTCCTCCATGGTCAGGCATCGACCTGCTGGTCAAGGACTCTGATCATGAAGCCATCATGTTGCTTTTAAAGATGTAAGACTACTTACTACTACACTACTCACTACTTGACAACTTATGAACAAACAAATAGTGGGAAATGTTGGTGGATACTTAGTTGAAACAGACTCACAACAAATAATAATAAAAAAACTATGGCATCAAAACAATAATTATGTCGAGTTTCCCTGCCTACAAAATATGGACTCAATTTGAGATTTGATTCCGGTGCGTAGCCACCATGGCTGGAGACGTGAACATCCTTGATGGGTACCCAGGTGTATTCAAGGTTTCTATATGACAGCAGGTAAACCCAGTCATGCTGCAGCTCCGACCACCTGGGTGGCGTTACAGTGGGAGGAAACATACAGTAACAATATTAGGAGAATCCAATGAGGGTGCAGCAAGACGCCCCCCCCCCCAACCCACTCCCACACACACGCACACACACACCCCTCCCAAAGGGCCCTGCCTCCCAGCGGACCACTGGGCACGTCGCACCGGATTCAAAGTCTGTGTGCACGTGGGGCCCCTTAAAGAGGTGCGCCGATCAGACGGCACAGACTTTCTCCGTTGAAGAATCAGCGAGATGAAGAGCAGCGCCAACCCGGCACCATGCGCTCCAGGCTCCCACGGACCGCCTGCCTATTGCGACTCATTGCACTCTGCATCCTTCTCTCGCACACTGCAGCTTATTTTGGGTCAGCCGATTTCCTTCATTCTTCTGCCCATCACATTAATTGATTGCCTTTGTTGTTTAAATTCCCAGAGGAGATCAACGTTATCAACTTTTACAAACTTTAGCCAAATTACGCACGCGTAATTGTGCACAAATGACTGCGGCGATTTGTTAGTGTTGTTCGAAACCTCTATATTTTTGCAAACTGTCATGCTAATTTATTGCAACTGACCATTATAATCACCAATCGATTTCCACCAAATTAATCGAATTTATCTGGCTTTTTACGCGCTTTTCCTGGATTTGTTGAATTACTTTTTTTTTTCATGTATGCGGATTTCGGCTGTTTACAGCATTGACATCGATCAGGAAATCTAAAATAACGCAATTTTTTTGTTGACATTTGCTGACAAATTAACATTTTCATGTGGCAAGAAAAAAAGTAATTACAACACACAAATTCGTCATTGTCACATATTTTCCCATAATAATGGCAGCGATAGAATGATTGGAAGATATTTCAGCGTGTTGGTGTAGACCTGCAGTTTATTTCCAAGTTATAAAAATGCATTGCGGCTTACCCACAAGCTCACCAGATTGTGTTTTTTTTCTTTCCACTCCAAGGCTGACAGGTCGGGAACCCTTGGTGTTTCTACCGGGTCCATTTTCCAATGAACCTCCGACAGGCAAGGCTCACCTGAAGCAGTGCGAGCAGATGACTCTGACCAGGCGGCAGAAGAGACTGTGTCGCCGGGAGCCCGGTTTGGCCGAGACGCTGCGGGAGTCGGTGCGCCTCAGCCTCCTGGAGTGCCGGTATCAGTTCAGGAACGAGCGCTGGAACTGCAGTCTGGACGGCCGGGGAAGCCTCCTGAAAAGAGGTGAGCCATTTATTGAGCCTATAACTTCCACACGCTTTACAGTCTTTTCAGTTAGTTGAGCCGTCGTGCTTGTGCTGTATAGCCTTCTTGTGCAGCATTCGACCCCGAGCCCACCCGGTTACTGCAGCCTCTTTTATCATTATTCTTATATACCTTAAGCTGCCCGATGTGTTATCTCCATCATTCAATTAGATGCCATGCAGTACGTTTTACACAAAAACATCTGTTCTGCCAAAGTGTCTCTGAGCAAGGCGCCTAAATGGGGAGCTGAGCCGCATCTGCCTGTATGGCCCTGAATCTGATGACAACACCAGCTTCTCCTAAAACCGAGTAAATCATTAGCATAGGTAGCGAGAGAAAACCAAAAATAGGACGAGCGAATTCATCACAGTTACTTTACTATAATTTAATACACATTTTCATATAAATAATAATAATATAAATTAATATCTACAAACTACTTTTTAGACTATTAACTTTGTTTGTAGTAATAGTTGTTCTTGTCTTAAAATCACATACTGGTTTTACAACATAGAAATGAACTTTAACTACTACTAGTATTTAGCCGTGCTGCTAGAGTTGTGACACAGCAACTTATTCGACTTAAAGCCACATTCTCACGTGTTTCTGGGAACTGTAATACCAAAGCATTTGGGACCATAACACCAGGTTACACTTATTAATTCTTTCTTTAATTTTGTGTTACTTAAGATATTCTGCACAGTCCCTTAACAAAAAAAAATCTTGAAAAACGTTTCCCAAAAGTTGTCTGAGCACTTTTTCCATAAGCTGATACAACAATTGATCAGCTACACTTAGAAAAAAAAGATAAGTCGATAATAAATCACCATATTCCATTTAGCCCATGTCCCCTGCAGGTCTGCTGTGCACAGAAAATGCTCAAGGAGCTTCCAAGGCTTTATGCATATGGATATCAGTGTGTGGGAGAACATGAACAGGTCAGCATCGAGGTAATGAAGGAGTAGAAAGCCAAGAAATGTGGTGCGGTGGAGAGTGCTCAAGCCATGTGGTTATTTTTATCTCGGGAAAGCGCCCATTCCCAGAGGAAAAGGGTGGCGTGATTACTCACTTTCATCTGGGAAAATCGTTCCTAGTCAAAATAATAATTAATTGGATCAAAATATACCCCGGTGATGGCTCTGGGTGAAGCAAATAACAGTGCGTAACCAAAAGAAAAGGTCAGAAGAGGAATTATGACACAAAAAAACGTGCAGAAAAATGCTGAGGTTGTAGTAAACCATGACAACGTAGTGAGCTCTTTGTAAACATTTTGGCTTAAAGGCTTTCTCAGTGGCACAAAAGACAGTTTGATGATTGTAAACTATGAATATATCCCTTAAGCTGTACACAGTTTGCACTCAGAACACGTTTTTAATGCCCCAATTATGTCTTGCATTCAAAGCTCTCCTCTATAAACCTGTCCATTTAAACCTGTCCAACATTTAACATTTTTAGACAAAGTAATTCCAGCTCCTCTGATGTCTTTCACACCCATCCCAGCATTCAAGGAGACTGCTTTCCTGCTGGCGGTGTCCTCTGCGGCGCTGACCCATGCACTCGCCAAAGCGTGCAGCTCAGGCCGAATGGAGCGGTGCACATGTGACGACTCCCCTGGCATCCAGCATCGAGAAGCGTGGCAGTGGGGGGTCTGCGGAGACAACCTGAAATACAGCACCAAGTTCCTCAAGAAGTTCCTCGGCCAAAAGAGGGTCAGCAAGGACCTGAGGGCTCAGATCGACGCCCACAACATCAACGTTGGAATTCGGGTGAGTGTGAACCAATAAACCCGAAGTAGAAGAGTGGAACTATTACATCAGATGTGGCTCGGTGAAATAGGCCCCCCTCGTCCCTTCACGGTGAAGTGGCCTCCCAAGCCCAAAGGCATCGTAAACATCACCTATACCTGAGCAATACTTAGCTCAATTAGTTGGGCTGCAATTGTACACGACAATTATACCTCTGACACACTCCCGCGCCATCAGAGCACACAGAATTGTGATCCTCACCTGCATATTTTATTTTGCACAGTGCCAGCCAGACAAACGCCCCCTTATTTGCTGCCGTCGTTGGCCTTGGTGGATAATACACGAGCAGAGGGCGAGGCAGTGTAGCACGGAGACAAGATGGCTGTGGGATCGTCGGAGCCAGGTGTTCTCAGGCATGATAAAGCTTGCTGTGCGGGCCTACAGAAAATTAAAGGTCTCATGTCGGAGAGAACGATTATAACCGTGGCCTCTTTTTAATATACGAGCAAGCATTTTTTCCACTTACTGGATCACTGTGTTCTTCATAAATCCACCTAATGTTCATAACCACCACTGTGTAGCTCTGAAATAGGAGGCCCCAGGGTCGTACTTACGTAGCTCACACCTAGATAGAGCCAGGGAGAGCACTGAGGGCAACTGTCTTATCTCATCTTCACGGAGTTAAATGTTTTCCTCACTATACAACAATGTGGCTGAGAAGAGACCACGAGCCATGGTAGGTGCCCCCCTCATCTTTCAGTAATGGTGCTCTGAAGCCCCTGAGGGGTTCATACCTGCAAAGGGAGGAACTGAGCAGAACTTTTCAACCCAGAAGTACCCCTCTGGCTCCCTCCGTATGACCTGTCTCTGGCCCCCGCCAAGACAGCAGCTCTCAGGCTGAGTGATTGCACTCTCATCACTGACCATCAAGCTCAGTGAACTGTTAACCTAACTCAGGGGCACCATCACAGACCGCAGCTACATCTTTTTTTTTTTTTTTTGGCACTTCTTGCACAGAAATTCTTATCAATGTTTTCCATGAGCAGGCATGTACAAAGAACAGGGTGGAGAGATTCCACTGTCTGCACTGTTTGTCACCTATATGCCTCAGGCTTTAGGAAAGAGAGACAGGAGAGGAGCAGACAGAGCTAGTTTCAACACATTGAGGAAAAACAAATTGCAAGAGCTGTCCAAGTGAGAAATGTGAGGTAAAAGAAATACGACATGCTGAACAGTCCCCCTCAATCCATTACATCGAAATCTTTGACTCAGGTGGGCTGAAGGCTCGCTATCCGCAGACCACCACCCCTAACCCACCCTGCAGGAAACTATCTCACTCTGTCCAGATAGACCTCCCAGATAAGAGGCCAGGTAATGAATCAAACCGAAGGAACTGACATTTTCTTTCCTCCCTTGTTTCCCCCTCCTATCTCAGGCAGTGAAGAGCGGGCTGAAAACAACCTGCAAGTGTCACGGCGTCTCCGGCTCTTGTGCTATACGGACTTGCTGGAAGCAGCTGTCTCCTTTCCATGACACCGGGCGGCTGCTGAAGTACCGATATGACACCGCGGTGCGAGTGCTGAGTGTCACCAACGCAGCCACCGGGGAGACGGAGCTTGCGGGCCCCCGACGTCACAGCCAGAGCCTTCGCACTACTGACCTGGTATTCCTGGAAGACTCCCCCAGCTTCTGCAGACCCTCCCGCTACTCCCTGGGCACAGGCGGCCGGTCCTGTGCCAAAGACACCAGTTGTCAGAGTCTGTGCTGCGGACGTGGTTACAACACAGCCATGCGCCTCACCAGCCTGTCCTGCCACTGCCAGGTACGCTGGTGCTGCCACGTGGAGTGTCAGACATGTGTGAGAGAGGAGGAGGTGTACACCTGCAAAAACGCATAACAAATGATGAGAAATGCAGTACGCAAAGACAAAAAAAGAAAAGAACGAGTGAGTGGAACAATGTGTGAGAGGGAGAAAGAGTTCTTCACTGATCTGACACATTGACATGGATGAACTATAAGCTCCTGTAGACACTGAGGGATTTCACAGCAGAGCACATCTTTGCACATCTCCATTCTGTCCCGCATGTTATTTGGGGAGGAACATACACTTGCAACATTATAATATTGCTGGTTATTTGCTAATCATCACCGATATGATATGCAGCGGCTTACTGTAGGTAAGGATGTTTTCAAGCTACTCTGCTTTCCTCTCGCTGGATGCACTGAAATGCTCTTCTGGGACAGAGGGAAATGAGCGCTTAGAACAGATACTGGACTGGACTGGATGTCACCAGCAGTATGACGTCAAACCCCGTCTGCAGAGGACCTCTGACAGTGACTTTGTTCTATTGTAATTGCATTGGCCCCTTCCACTTGACTATTTATTATATCAGTCATTGTGTCTGTTGTACTGCTGCTTTATACTTTAACCTTCTTGTAACTGAGTGTTGCCACTGAGGCTAAAATGACCTTATGAGGAATCCACCTGTCTGTCTTTCTGTCTGCTGTGGAGAAATGTTAGGAGTTCGATTCTGATTAAAAAGCACTTAAGTTGCTCTTGATACATATGATACAAAATGTATAATTAATCATAGAGGTTAGAAATATTGTTTAGGTCTAAATATATGTTAAATAAAACCACTGGAAGCTTTGAGAGGTGGATGATGCCACTGATATACATTACATGCATTAACAAGGGATATTCTGTAAAGAAACACGCTGGGTTTCAGTTGCTCTTATGGAAATGTCTATGGAAATCTCTACATGTAGCCTAATGTGGGCTCAACAGAACAAAGGGAATCACCCAGAGTTATAGTAAGGGAAACACCAAACACTGTCTTTGAAAAACAAAGAATGAAAAACACTTTCTGAACATACCAGCCCTCCACTTGTATTTTCTTCTATTTATAGAAGCACAGACTATGCTGTACTTTCAAGTTTAAAATGGAGACTCAAACGTTTGGTCTTCAAAGTCTAATTTAGCCACATCTTTGTTCTAAATGCCTTTGGAATGGGCTTAATTGTGCCCCTTATTTCCTCAAATTACTAATCAAAGAAAATCACTGTGTTTACTCCATTACCCTTACATCCAAGACGACTCTTATGTGTCCATGTGTGCAGGTCAAAAGTGCACATCAGACCCAAAAGGTTGGCTAGTTGGCTAGTGTTTTGTTTGAGTGATTCTGAACTGTATATATTGTATGATTATAACTCATGTCAGGGCTCCAGGCGTATGAACATGTGGAATCGTAATTTTCTACCTCACTTCATCTTTTGGCGAATATCAGTAAGATTTATGAGCTATGCAGAGTTATGTCCTATCCTTTGCATTTGTTTTAAACATCTTAATGTTCAGTGCTTTTGAATTTGGTGATTTATATCTCCATATTTCAAAAGTTAATCTTTTTTTTTTAAATCTTGTTGCATTACATTCTTATTTAAAAGAAATAAGATTAAATAATTGACATACATTTGAAAGAGTCATGTGTTTGTTGTGTCTTGTTCAGTTGCCTCAGGCGGCTGCCCTCAACCGTGCACACACACACGCACACACTCCACACGCAACAGGGAAGTGAGTGTAATACACCTGCCTGAAACTGCATTGCCCTGCATCAATCGAGCAAAACCACTTCCTGCTGATACTGCCCTGCCCTCCTTTTCATCTGAAAGGATTGTGGTCTTGCTGCATCACCCTCAACCGCCCAGTAAAAGGCAAAAAGGGTGGGTGGTTGGAGGACACGCTTACAGGTGTTGTGCCTCTAGCAAGTACACCAACCTCGACGGCAATCATAATGATGATGATGGCAAAGATGATGAATCAGAAGAATGCCGTGTTAGAGAGCATTTGACCCTCGATTCGCCATTAGAAAGTAACATTCGGCCGCCCCAGAATGACGATGAGAGCTGTTTACGTGCTATTATCCGTGAATCATAACTTTCCACTCATTTGCAAAGCATCAGTGATTTGTATGAGGTATTTGTGCTCTGGTGCTTTTGATGTTGCTCTCTAATTACTATGATTACACATTATTATTCCTTATTAGAACATCAACCATAGAGTATTGCAGAGAATTATAAGACAATTTCAAGTTTTACTCACATATTTAATTACCTTTAAAGCCTCTAGAATGGATGTACAGTACATGGTATTGTCTCTCAGTGTGATGAGTATACTGCATGCCTTGGGGGGAAGAATGAGCCATTTGTATGTAACTTTAAGGAAAATCTTGCAACAAAAAAACATAATAAAATATGTGATGGGCCAATTTCAGCTATATGAAAATGTAAATAGCCAATTTCAGCTATATGAGTAAAAGAAAAAGCATGTTTTTTTTTTCTTTCAACATCTATCTATAAATCACACAGTCAATTATGTATAGACAAAATACTCCAAAATAGTCCTCAAATGCAGTGATCATTGCTAAAAGAAAAGTATTTTCTTCAGTAATAAAATTCTTATCTTTCCAGAATGAAAACCATGTATCTCCAAATTAATAGTCAGATAAACAGACGGATCAAGTGTCCCTTTACGGGTCAATAAAATTCTCCCACTTCTAAAATCAAATACACCCTTTAAAAACCTTGGCTGAAAAACATATTGTCACAAAGTTGAAAACAGGGCTGTTGTTCTAATGAAAACGTGAAATTGATTAGATACATTTTTTTACTGGACAATAACCATATGTTTTGTCTATCTAATAACAGCATTATATTACCAATATAAAGCTTTGCGTCAATATTAATTTCCCTTCTTGGAAAAATAAGTTGATAACCTCAGTTCAGTGAGGCTTTCTGATGACTGCGGTCAAACAAGTTCCTATGTTGAGACTACTGACTCACTATATTAACTTGTCATTTTATAATATTGCAGATCAATATTTAACTTTATTCAACGTGAAAGCTGTATTATAAAAAAGTCATGTTCTGTGGGATGAGGAACGAGACAGAGGAGTGTGCCGTAGAGAGCAGGGTGGACCGGGGTTGAGATATTGAGGGACATAAAGCAAAAAGATGAGGATGGAGGGATGAGAAGGGATAGTTTGTGGCCCCAGGAGACCGATCCCCTGCTGCTGCTGTTGTTGTTTTATAATGAACTCCTAAAGCCTTCATTTCCCTCACTACGAGTGGAGGGGGTGTAGTGATGGGGGCTGCTGAGTCCACAGCCGGATTCGCACGCACAAGCCCCGAGGGTGGCTGCTTTGAGCAGGGTGGGGGGTTGGACGGAGCAGGGGCGCAATATGTAAGCTCCTGTGTGTGTGTGTGTGTGTGTGTGTGTGTGTGTGTTTGAAGCAGTCCTGACAGGAGACAGGTGAGGGCAGAAAGGTTTTGCATATATGTGTGTGTGTGTGTGCATACTTGCCATGTGCACACCTGCGGTCACTTCAGTGGGAGTGATATGCGAGTGTGTGTTTGTAGTGAGGTTTCCCTGTGCGGGTGTGGGCTACAGTCGGCCTGCTGTATGATGGAGCTGCTGGAGCTTCTCTCTGTTACCCCGAGACACTGAATGACATAGATAATGTAGGGTGACGCTGGGGGTAACACTATCTCTTGTGTCTGCATCGGCCTGGTTCAGGTAAAGGTTACCATGACGGCCTGGGCTGCTGCAGTGCACCGTGCTCTGATAGATGAAGATGAATTGGCACACCACAGCTAAGGCATTTTTTGAGATTTGTATTATATTTGTGTTGCTTAGCAAAAAGATATTATCCAAAGCAACTTACATAGCTTTCAGGTTTATACATCACTCATTTGTGTAAGAACAGTAGATGTTAACTGAAGCGTAGAAGGCTCGGTAGATACTTTGCTCAAGGACACAAAGCGCAGTCCCGTCCTGTAATCGGAACCTCTGGGCCCCAGGTCAAACATCTAAACCCTACAAGACTTCCGCCTCTAAAGAGAAGGTACTTAGATAGCATCAGTGCCGGGCCTAATCCCCACACCCTGACATGGCACAGAGAGAAAATGAAATGATGATGAGGGGAAAAATAGATTTGGTGCAGAAAAA